>CM053034.1:212908921-212932747 GCA_028564925.1 Lithobates sylvaticus | reverse complement strand
GGTCCTGAGCTCTGTGACCGTGGCCGCAGGACCCGCGGACCCGATTGCCGCCGGTGTCCCGCGATCGGGTCACAGAGCTGAAGAATGGCACGGCTGGGCACATCAACGTACAGGTACGTTGTCTTTTAAGAGCCCAGCCGTGGGTCATGCTCGCGACCCGGTCCTGAGCTCTGTGACCGTGGCCGCGGGACCAGCGGACCCGATCGCCGCTGGTGTCCCGCAATCAGGTCACAGAGCTGAAGAACGGGGAGAGGTAAGTGTAAAACAAACCTCTCCCCGTGCTTCCTAGTGAGGCTGTCAGTGATCGTCTGTTCCCTTTCACATTTGTAAAGTTAGAAACCATAAAAAAAAAGAAAAAACACACACACAGCTCTGAGATGATTGGACGGGGGGCTCACGATGGTCACAGCGAGTTGCAGACAAAATAATACAGTTATTTTCATCTACAGCCGACCGCACAGACATCGGTAACTCCGGACTTACCTTGGTGAAGAGTCGCCACCACTGCCAGTGGCGCAGTTTCAGGTAGGCGGCGCAGTTCCGCTGTAACACCTTCAGGGCGCTGAGCTGCTGCTGCTTCTTGGCGAAGGCCCTGATCAGAACAAGAGACAAACGCTAGAAGGGTGAGCCAGAAATCGAGCGGAAACAATGTCACCTTTATATCTCTCTGTAGAATAAAGATACATTTTAGGGATATAACAGAAGGAGTCTCTGTGATCGGCACAGAAGGAGAGATCCCAGTAGGACCCGCAGAGCGCGGCACACGCTGGGCGATCCTTCTATGAAATTTTAGGTTTGTGAAAAGATTTGATTATTTGGTTTTATCAGAACTTTTTATTGTTTTTTATTATTATTTTTTATTATACACGATTTATATAGCGCCAACAGTTTACGCAGCGCTTTACAGAATATTGTGGAGTGAAGAGGAGGAAATGATCTGCTGACCAGATCACAGAAATCCAAATCGCTTTTCTGCTGATCTTTTTCTGAAGAGAAACAATACTGGCTGGTGATTGGCTCTCCTATTGATTTGCTGGATGTGGAACCTACACGGAATTTTATGGTACTTTGTGTTTTTTTATTTATTTATTATATATTTTGCTGAAGGGCGTTCTGCACTCAGCTTCACACACTTTGTTATTTGCAAGATATATGTGTTTGTGAATCAGGGGCGGAGTGACCACTCATGGGGCCCCCCGGGCAATCGGAGATTGTGGGGCCCCCCGGGCAATCGGAGATTGTGGGGCCCCCCGGGCAATCAGAGATTGTGGGGCCCCTCGAGCAATCTGAGATTGTGGGGCCCCTCGAGCAATCAGAGATTGTGGGGCCCCTCGGGCAATCAGAGATTGTGGGGCCCCTCGAGCAATCAGAGACTATGGGGCCCCTGGGCAATCAGAGACTATAGGGCCCCCGGGCAATCAGAGACTATGGGGCCCCCGGGCAATCAGAGACTATGGGGCCCCCGGGCAATCAGACTATGGGGCCCCCGGGCAATCAGAGACTATGGGGCCCCCGGGCAATCAGAGACTATGGGGCCCCCGGGCAATCAGAGACTATGGGGCCCCCGGGCAATCAGAGACTATGGGGCCCCCGGGCAATCAGAGACTATGGGGCCCCCGGGCAATCAGAGACTATGGGGCCCCCCGGGCAATCAGAGACTATGGGGCCCCCGGGCAATCAGAGACTATGGGGCCCCCGGGCAATCAGAGACTATGGGGCCCCCGGGCAATCAGAGACTATGGGGCCCCCGGGCAATCAGAGACTATGGGGCCCCCGGGCAATCAGAGATTATGGGGCCATACAGTATACAATCACACAGTATACACAGACATGTACACACAGTATACACAGACATGTTTCTATTGGCTGAGAAGGTACTGGAGGGGTGGGGCAGCTATAATCTCAGGATTTTTAGACCAAAAGGATGTCGGTAAGGGACATTTCAGAGACAGATGTAAAAAAAAAAAAAAAAAAAAAGATTTTTTACATACTGTCCCTGGTTTTACTGAGGCTGGCAACCCTGATGGGGGCCCCCTAGTGGCCTGGGGACCTCGGGCAGTGCCCGAGTGGTCGAATGGTCAGTCCGCCCCTGTTGTGAATAGATTTGCTTTCTAATTCCCAAAAACCTGGTCTAGTAGTATTGCGTTATTTATTGTTTTATTTTCCATGTCCTCGTGATTCGAAGGCTGTGGAGAAAAGAGGAGGTGGAGGAGACCTCGTAGCACGGGAGAAGCATCTGTACCGAATAAAAAGGAGTTTCTGGTACTGTTTACTGATCATGAAACACAATCGTCTACGGATGAACTTGATACAAAAAAAAAAAAAAAAGGATTAAAATACATTCGTTTTTGGACTTTTTTAGAAACAGATATACCGTATACACTCGAGTATAAGCCGACCCGAATATAAGCCGAGGAACCTAATTTTACCACAAAAAAACTGGGAAACTTACCTAAGCTCCCATACACACTATCAGATTTTCTGCTGATTTTTGTCTTCAGATTTACCAAAAGCGTGTAATGCGAGGGCCGGCCTGATTGCTTACAAATTGAAACTCTTAAGGTCTGACCTCATATTATATGGTTTTGGTAAATCAGCAGAAAATCAGATAGTGTGTGTATGGGGCTTTATTGACTCAAGTAGAAGCCTAGGGTGGGAAATGCAGCAGCTACTGGGTAAACAATGCCCATCTGCAGCCTCACTGTGCCCCACCTGTATCATCTGTGCCCATCTGCAGCCTCACTGTGCCCCACCTGTATCAGTGCCCATCTACAGCCTCACTGTGCCCCATCTGTATCATCAGTGCCCATCTACAGCCTCACTGTGCCCCATCTGCATCATCAGTGCCCATCTGCAGCCTCACTCTGCCCCACCTGTATCATCAGTGCCCATCTGCAGCCTCACTGTGCCCTACCTGTATCATCTGTGCCCATCTGCAGCCTCACTGTGCCCCACCTGTATCAGTGCCCATCTGCAGCTTCACTGTGTCCCACCTGTATCAGTGCCCATCTGCAGCCTCACTGTGCCCCATCTGTATCAGTGCCCATCTGCAGCCTCACTGTGCCCCACCTGTATCATCTGTGCCCATCTGCAGCCTCACTGTGCCCCACCTGTATCAGTGCCCATCTGCAGCTTCACTGTGCCCCACCTGTATCAGTGCCCATCTGCAGCCTCACTTTTTGCTCCATCTGCAGCCTCACTGTGCCCATCTGCAGCCTCACTGTGCCGCACCTGTATCAGTGCCCATCTGCAGCTTCACTGTGCCCCACCTGTATCAGTGCCCATCTGCAGCCTCACTGTGCCCCATCTGTATCAGTGCCCATCTGCAGCCTCACTGTGCCCCATCTGTATCATCAGTGCCCATCTGCAGCCTCACTCTGCCCCACCTGTATCATCAGTGCCCATCTGCAGCCTCACTCTGCCCCATCTGTATCATCAGTGCCCATCTGCAGCCTCACTCTGCCCCACCTGTATCATCTGTGCCCCACCTGTATCATCTGTGCCCATATGCAGACTCCCTGTGCTCATTTGCAGCCTCACTGTGCCCCACCTGTATCAGTGCCCATCTGCAGACTCACTGTGCCCCACCTGTATCAGTGCCCATCTGCAGCTTCACTGTGCCCCACCTGTATCAGTGGCCATCTGCAGCCTCACTGTGCCCCAACTGTATCAGTGCCCATCTGCAGCCTCACTGTGCCCCACCTGTATCAGTGCCCATCTGCAGCTTCACTGTGCCCATCTGCAGCCTCACTGTGCCCCACCTGTATCATCTGTGCCCATATGCAGCCTCACTGTGTCTACTTGTATCATCAGCGCCCATCTGCAGCCTCCCTGTGCCCATCTGCAGCCTCCCTGTGCCCCACCTGTACCTTTGATAACCAAAACAGCAGGTGTCTCCTGCTGTGTCATGCAGTCTTAACCTCCTTGGCGGTAACCCCGAGTCTGGCTCGGGGTCAGCTTTTTGTGCTAGGAGCGGTAACCCCGAGCCAGACTCGGGCTTGCGTTGCGGGATGCAGGGGGGAAGTTACTTACCTTTTCCCCTGGATCCTGCGATGTCTCCCCGCTGTGTGAGCGAGCCGTCCGCTCGCTCGATTCACACAGTGCCGGGTGCCGCCGATCTCCGTTCCCTGTGACGTTACGACGCACGGGAGCGGAGATCGGCGCCAAATTCAAAAAAGTTTAAAAACACAACACATATACAGTACTGTAATCTTACAGATTACAGTACTGTATACAAAAAATACACGTCCCCTTTGTCCCTAGTGGTCTGCCCAGTGCCCTGCATGTCATTTTATATAATAAAAAGATTTTTTTCTGCCTGGAAACTGGAGATTGTCCATAGCAACCAAAAAGTGTCCCTTTATGTCAAAAGTGGTTTTAGACCAGCTAGAAAACACCGATAAAAAAATAAAATCACAATTTATCATCAAACAATAAGTTTAATGACAGCGACTATTCTGCAACTGAGCAAATTTCAGTGTTTTTGATTTGATTACATTATTGAATCATTTTTTATATATATTTTTATTATATTATAATTTATTATTTTGTGTTTCAAACTTTATCATACCCGGGATGTCTACGAGACTCTGGTTCGGACAGATTTAAGTGAGTTATTCATAAGAATTGCAGGCCTACAATATAAAAACGCCAAATTTCCATGCAAAATAATTGTACCGCTTTCAGCACTAAATTCCAGCCAGAATCATACCGCCAGGGAGGTTAACTGTTCGGCGGCCGCCAACTGTAACAACGTCCCGCCTCCTCTTTCATCCATGATAGACGGAACACTGATTCAGTTTCCCAGCATTGTATCAGTGTTCCGTCTATCACAGACTAGGAGGAGGCGGAGCTTTGTTACAGTGGACGGCCGCCGAACAGTTAAGACTGCATGACACAGCGGGAGACCCTCACTGGAGTATAAGCCGAGGGGGGCTTTTTCAGCATAAAAAAATGTGCTGACTTTTTGTCAGCTTATACTCGAGTATATACGGTAGATGTTTTAAAGCGGAGTTCCGGACAAAATATGACTTTTAAGATAAAAATACCTCTAGAATACTAAATGCCAAAAGGTATGCCGTAAACCATGCCCAGTTTTCTATCTGTGCAGCATCGTTTTCTTACTTTGTGAAGTTCCTGCACAGAGCGGCCATCTCTAGTGTGGGCATCTGAAGCCACAATGTCCCCCCTTCCTGGATTCCATTCATGCTGGCTACCCATCATGCACCTGGCGATCTCGCGCAGTCGCAGTGTAATCTTGGTCAGCTTGCCATGCCAAGCTGACCAAGATTTCCCATAGAAACCAATGTTAAATGTTACGGGAGCCGTGCCATGCCAAGCTGACCAAGATTTCCCATAGACGCCAATGTTAAAATGTTACGGGAACCGTGCCATGCCAAGCTGACCAAGATTTCCCATAGACGCCAATGTTAAATGTTACGGGAAACGTGCCATGTCAAGCTGACCAAGATTTCCCATAGACGCCAATGTTTGATGTTACGGGAGCAGTGCCATGCCAAGCTGACCAAGATTTCCCATAGACGCCAATGTTAAATGTTACGGGAACCGTGCCATGCCAAGCTGACCGAGATTTCCCATAGACGCCAATGTTAAATGTTACGGGAACCATGCCAAGCTGACCAAGATTTTCCCTAGACGCCAATTTTAAATGTTACGGGAACCGTGCCATGCCAAGCTGACCAAGATTTCCCATAGACGCCAATGTTAAATGTTACGGGAACCGTGCCATGCCAAGCTGACCAAGATTTCCCATAGACGCCAATGTTAAATGTTACGGGAACCGTGCCATGCCAAGCTGACCAAGATTTCCCATAGACGCCAATGTTAAATGTTACGGGAACCGTGCCATGCCAAGCTGACCAAGATTTCCCATAGATGCCAATGTTAAATGTTACGGGAACCGTGCCACGCCAAGCTGACCAAGATTTCCCATAGACGCCAATGTTAAATGTTACGGGATCCGTGCCATGCCAAGCTGACCAAGATTTCCCATAGACGCCAATGTTAAATGTTACGGGATCCGTGCCATGCCAAGCTGACCAAGATTTCCCATAGACGCCAATGTTACGGGAACCGTGCCATGCCAAGCTGACCAAGATTTCCCAAAGACGCCAATGTTAAATGTTACGGAAACGACAAAAGTCAAATACTCACTTCCTGGCCAGGTAGCCTCGGCAAACGGATTGGAAGTAAATGATGATATCGGTTATCTTGAGGTCCCGTTCCTCTTCCAGGTGCGCCAGCACACCCGCGCGGAAAAAGATCTTACTCTGCCCAATTCGGAAGAGGTTTGGGTCCAGCTCGAGCGCCCGGATCTACGGGGAGAACCCAACTGTCAGCAAAAGGGGGAGGGGGGGGGGTGTGCAAACAAAGTAATCACATAAGGATCAAGTGACCTCGTCTGTTCTCATGACCAAAGTGCGTCTCTTACCATCCTCTCGCAGGCCTGCTTCCCGTCCATGAATCCTTTGGGGATGGCGTTGGGGGTGAGGATTTCATACCTGGAAAGGGGAACACAGCCATTGGTTAATCTCCATCCAATCTCTGAGATATCCAGTCCTGCCCTAGGATCTCTATGGGAGTTGTGGTCACATGACCAAGCTTTGATGGCGCACTCTGAGGAGCTCAGTTAGGAGTGCTCTGAGAGCTGATTGGAGGGAAGAGGCACACCCCCTTCACACAGGAACAGAGCTGAGGCTGTCAATCACAGGCTGTGTGCTGAGGCTTCTTCCTGCCACTTA
The DNA here is from genome assembly GCA_028564925.1 of Lithobates sylvaticus. Taxonomy (NCBI): domain Eukaryota; kingdom Metazoa; phylum Chordata; class Amphibia; order Anura; family Ranidae; genus Lithobates; species Lithobates sylvaticus. The sequence continues at coordinate 212,925,986 of CM053034.1, read as the reverse complement.
GTGCTGTGGACTAGTACACACTATATAGAGGGATATGCTTTGTTCAGATTTCATGTCTGAGGTTTACAACCACTTTAACCCCTTCCTGCCTCCTGGCTCTTTAACCGCTTCCCGACGGCGCACGACGATATACGTCGACAGAATGGCACGGACAGGCATAAGGGTGTATATATACGTCCCCTTTAAGATGCCGCCGTGCCATTGGGTGCACGCCGCGGGACCCCCGTGAGGCCTGTCGCGGGTCCCGCAGACTCGATCGCCGCGGGGACACCCGCGATCGTCTCACGGGAAGGCTGAACGGGGAGATGCGGAAATAAACAGCATCTCCCCGTTCTGCCTAGCAACTAGTGACGCCGATCTCTGCTCCCTGTGATTGGAGCAGAGATCAGCATTCACTAGCTGACAGCCACGCCCCCCCCACAGTAAGAAACACCCCTAGGCGTGGTTAACCCCTACACTGCCAGTGTCATTTATACAGGAATCAATGCATTTAAATGGCACTGATTGCTGTATAAATGACAATGGTCCCAAAAATGTGTCAAAAATGTCCGATGTGTCCGCCGCAATGTCGCAGTCACAATAAAAATCGCTGATCGCCGCCATTACTAATAAAAAAAAATTATTAATAAAAATGCTATAAAACTATCCCCTATCTTGTAAACTCTATAACTTCTGCGCAAACCAATCAATAATCGCTTATTGCGATTTTTTTTTACCAAAAATATGTAGAAGAATACGTATCGGCCGAAACTGAGGAAAAAAAATGTTTTTTTATATATTTTTGGGGGATATTTATTATAGGAAAAAAGAAAAAATAAAAAAGAATGTGTTTTTTTCAAAATTGTCGCTCTATTTTTGTTTATAGCGCAAAAAATAAAAACCGCAGAGGTGATCAAATACCACAAAAAGAAAGCTCTATTTGTGGGAAAAAAAAGGACGTCAATTTTGTTTTGGAGCCACGCCGCACGACCGCGCAATTGTCAGTTAAAGCGACGCAGTGCTGAATCGCAAAAAGGGGCCTGGTCCTTTGGCTGCAAATTGGTCCGGGGCTGAAAGTGGTTAAGGGTTCTAAAAAAAAAAAAAAAGGGGGGGGGCAGGCATTTGGGTCATGTGACTGCTGCGATTGGCTGTCACATGATCAGAAAGCGCCCAATTGCTAGTATGCGCTTTCTGGTAACCACTGGATACCGTGCTGGGAGCGCAGCAACACAGGGCCGCGTACGCCCACTAGACATGTGAACTGCTGAAAAATGTGTTTGTTTTAGTTTCATTTGTTTTTTTTTTTTCTGGTCATCCGTTATGATTGAAATCCGAAAATTCAGAAATTAGAAAATTAGAAAGAAAAATCTGAGAATTCAAGAGAACGAAAATTTGTAATAACAAACTAATAATAACTACTTATTAAATGATTGGTATTGGAATTTGCTTTCAAAGTTGGCTGTTTGGTGAACGTAACAAATACGAATCTATCCAAAGTTATCAATTATCCGAAATAACGAACGCAGCATCTAAAAGAACGGAACGGAATTAACCACTTTCAGCCCCGGACCATTTTGCTGGCCAAAGACCAGGCCCCTTTTTGCGATTCGGCACTGCGTCGCTTTTACTGACAATTGCGCGGTCGTGCGACGTGGCTTCCAAACAAAATTGACGTCCTTTTTTCCCCCACAAATAGAACTTTCTTTTGGTGGTATTTGACCACCTCTGCATTTTTTATTTTTTGCGCTATAAAAAAAAAAAAAAAAAAGCGACAATTTTGAAAACAACACATTATTTTTTACATTTTACTTTAATAAATATCCCCCAAAAATATATAAAAAAGACTTATTTTTTTTTTTACCAAAAATATCAAAAATAAGAAAATAAATCGCAATAAGCGTTTATTGATTGGTTTGCGCAAAAGTTATAGCGTTTACAAAATAGGGGATAGTTTTATGGGATTTTTATTAATAATTTATTTTACTTTTTTACTAGTAATGGCGGCGATCAGCGATTTTTATCATGACTGCAACATTATGGCGGACACATAGGACATTTTTGATATTTTTGGTAAAAAAAATAATAAAATCGAAATAAGCGTTTATTGATTGGTTTGCGCAAAAGTTATAGCGTTTACAAAATAGGGGATAGTTTTATGGCATTTTTATTAATAATTAAATTTTGGGGCCATTGACATTTATACAGCGATCAGTGCTAAACAAATGCACTGATTCCTGTGTAAATGACACTGGCAGTGAATGGGGTTAAGTGTGTCCTAGGGAGTGATTCTAACTGTGGGGGCGTGGCTACATGTGACACGTCACTGATCACCGCTCCGGATCACAGGGAGCAGAGATCAGTGACACTGTCACTAGGCAGAACGGGGAGATGCTTGTTTACATCAGCATCTCCCCGTTCTTCCTCTCCGTGAGACGATCGCAGGCATCCCCGCGGACATCAAGTTCTGCGGGACCCGACTCACGGAGCTTCCCGCACGCCCCCCGCAGGCCGCCTCTTAAAGGGCCACGTACAAGTACGTTAGTTTGCCTGTACATGCCATTCTGCCGCAGTATATCTGCCTGAGGCGGGCCGCAAGCGGTAAATAATGATAAAAAGTTTTCATTGTTATTTATTATTATTTGTTATGTTCACCAACAGCCACATTTGAAAGGAGATTCCAATACCTATAATTTAACCGCTTCCCGACCGCCGCCTGCACATATACGTCGGCAGAATGGCACGGCTAGGCAAAAGCACGTATATATACGTCCCCTTTAATTGCCTAGCCGTGGGTCGCGCGACCCGGTCGGGAGCTCCGTGACCACCAACGCGGGACCAGCGGACCCGATCGCCGCTGGTGTCCCGCGATCGGGTCACAGAGCTGAAGAACGGGGAGAGGTCTGTGTAAACAAACCTCTCCCCGCGCTTCCTACACTGCCTGTCACTGATCGGCTGTTCCCTGTCATCAGGAAAGCCGATCAATGACGTCAGACGTACAGCCACGCCCCCTAATGTAAAAAAACACACACGTCACAGCCCATAACCCCTCCCCCTAGTGGTTAACCCCTTCACTGCCAGTGTCATTTATACAGCAATCAATGCATTTGTATAGCACTGATTGCTGTATAAATGACAATGGTCCCAAAAATGTGTCAAAAATGTCCGATGTGTCCGCCATAATGTCGCAGTCACAATAAAAATCGCTGATCGCCGCCATTACTAGTAAAAAAAAAAAAAAATATTAATAAAAATGCTATAAAACTATCCCCTATTTTGTAACTTTTGTGCAAACCAAACAATAATCGCTAATTGCGATTTTTTTTTACCAAAATTATGTAGAAGAATACGTATCGGCCTAAACTGAGGAAAAAACATGTTTTTATATATTTTTTGGGGATATTTATTACAGAAAAAAGTAAAAAATAATGAGTTTTTTTTCAAAATTGTCGCTCTATTTTTGTTTATAGCGCAAAAAATAAAAACCGCAGAGGTGATCAAATACCACCAAAAGAAAGCTCTATTTGTGGGAAAAAAATGACGTCAATTTTATTTGGGAGCCACGTCGCACGACCGCGCAATTGTCAGTTAAAGCGACGCAGTGCCGAATCGCAAAAAGGGGCCTGGTCCTTTGGCTGCAAATTGGTCCGGGGCTGAAGTGGTTAATAAGGAGTTAATTCATTTCAGATTTTCGTTCTTATTTTCGATTTTAGAATTTCCGAATATTTGAATTTTTTTACGAATATGTGGAATAATTTGTTAAATGGGGTTTTCATTAACTTGGATATTTCCGAACGAATTTATTTGTTGAAATTCGTTAAACAAATTTGTAACGAAATGAATCGCACATGTCTATCGCCCCCGTACACGATATATATGTGCCGGTGTGAAGAGGTTAAGGCAGGCGGTGAGGAGGCAATACACTGTCTGTTAAATGCTCTCCGAAGAGCGATCCCAATGTGGATTGCTCTTCAGGGATCAAAGCACATGTGAAGGAGACACAAGTTTTTTTTTTTTTAGTACAGAAAAACACCACCACAAATATTGGACCCCAAGGGAGCTCTTTTTTTACAAGCTCGTGTTTCCAGTACCTCTGCCGGAACTCCTGAAAGACGATCCGGTTGGGAAATCCCTGCCGGCAGATTCGGATCCCTTCCAGAACCCCATTACACCGCAGCTGATCCAGCACCAAATGAGGGTCCAATTTACCAGCCTATACAGGACACAGAAAAACAAGGAGTCAGGATTATAGAGGGACGGATCAAATCCAGAACCATAAAAACATGAGATGAATCCCTCGGCTGTATGTAAAATCCCCGACCACCAGAGGGCGCTGATCCATTATATACAAAATATACAAATAGGAATAAATCTTCAAAAGGGCCGCGCCTACCCGATTTCAGAATCGATGATAACTACTTGGAAGCGCCACACGGTATTTGCACAGCGTTTTTTTTTGAACGCGATGTTCAGTGTGCCGCCCCCCCAAAATATAGAGCACCGGCTGCCACTGAATTTAAATTGATATGTTGATGAGGCTAATGCACATGGTGAGAAGCTCACAGTGTGCGGTGATATCAGAGGAGGCCATTTCAGTCCAGGAGAGGAGCCGGTACACCCGTCCCAGACTGAAGGGAAGTCCGGAGTTCTCCTTTAAAATTCGCCCTCTGAATGAGAAATGGAAAGCGGTTCTGGATGGATCGGCACACATAACCCAACATCAGTAAAGCAGATTTATCACAACTTTATTGCAGCGCCCTCCAGGAGCGAGGTCAGCGGCCGCCTTCCCTGATCTCACACTTACGCGTTTCTCGTGGTTGGGGATGATGCAGCGCACAAAGTTTGGGTTGGTGTTGCGCAGCGTCGCCATCAGCTTGGTCAGAGACTCCTTGTAGAGCTGCCCCACGGTGCGGAACATTCCCTTCTTCGTCTTATAGGCCGATCCGAACGCCGTCTCCGTCATCCCCGCCACTTGGTCCAGACCCACGATACGGTCTACTACAGAGAAGAGCGCGCTGGGGGTTAGTGAGAGTCGCACTGCGGCCAATACGCTGAGAGACCCCCCCCCCCCGAGACATCATTCAACTCTGTTACCCCATTTTCCACCCCCCCCCACATTTGCTTTACCACATCCTGTGACCCCCCCAACTATTAAAATATTGCTGCCTCCGGGGACAACAGATAAGAGACGCCGATGTATCCCATCCTGATTGGAACACCCTCTGATTTCAGCTGCCAGTCATACAATCCCCAAAGTGCAGGAAACGTTTGTTCAGAATATCCACCATTTCTGAGGGCCCCCCCCCCCCACTATTCCTCCCACTGATACCAATGATGGGACAATATTCCTCCCACTGACACCAATGATGGGACACTATTCCTCCCACTGACACCAATGATGGGACAATATTCCTCCCACTGACACCAATGATGGGACACTATTCCTCCCACTGACACCAACGATGGGACACTATTCCTCCCACTGATACCAATGATGGGGTACTATTCCTCCCACTGACACCAATGATGGGGCACTATTCCTCCCACTGACACCAATGATGGGGCACTATTCCTCCCACTGACACCAATGATGGGACACTATTCCTTCCACTGACACCAATGATGGGACACTATTCCTCCCACTGACACCAATGATGGGACACTATTCCTCCCACTGACACCAATGATGGGACACTATTCCTCCCACTGACACCAATGATGGGGCACTATTCCTCCCACTGACACCAATGATGGGGCACTATTCCTCCCACTGACACCAATGATGGGACACTATTCCTCCCACTGACACCAATGATGGGACACTATTCCTCCCACTGACACCAATGATGGGACACTATTCCTCCCACTGACACCAATGATGGGGCACTATTCCTTCCACTGACACCAATGAAGCACCTAATGCTGGAACCCAGTCCCCAAAAGGTCAATACTTCCAGATGTCCAGTCCAATGGGGAGCGGGTATGGCACACCAAAGCTGGGCTGAGCAAAGGTTGCCATTGTAGACATCAACCAGCGAGGTACAAAAGAATCCTGAATGGAGAGAATGGCTAGCAAAAAAATTGGTGAGACTTTTCCCAGAAGTGCTGAAGACAAAATGTCCTGAGGCACGCTGATAGTGGGGATTATCCTGTGCTGGCCTGCAATCTTTTTGTTTGGCAGGCTGTCTGTAGGTGGCAGTATAACCCAATAGTTAATGACTTCCTGTGACCCTCAACCGGCTGGGGAGACAATATCAAATGTTCGAGCGGTCATCAGAACAGGAAGAGAGGACATCTTCCAATGGGATCACTTGTCCTGGTGACAACTGAGAAGATGGAAAGGAGCGGGCCGTGGGCGGTGGAAGGAGCAGGCCGGGGGAGGAGCAGACTGAGGGAGCAGCAGACTGTGGGCGGTGGAAGGGGCAGGTTGTGGGAGGAGCGGAGCGGAGGTGGAAGGAGCGGGCCATGGGCGGTAGAAGGAGCGGGCCGTGGGCAGTGCAAGGAGCGGGCCGTGGGCAGTGCAAGGAGCGGGCCGTGGGCAGTGCAAGGAGCGGGCCGTGGGCAGTGCAAGGAGCGGGCCGTGGGCAGTGCAAGGAGCGGGCCGTGGGCAGTGCAAGGAGCGGGCCGTGGGCAGTGCAAGGAGCGGGCCGTGGGCAGTGCAAGGAGCGGGCCGTGGGCAGTGCAAGGAGCGGGCCGTGGGCAGTGCAAGGAGCGGGCCGTGGGCAGTGCAAGGAGCGGGCCAAGGGGCAGTGCAACGAGTGGGCCGTGGAAGGAGTGGGCCGTGGGCAGTGAAAGGAGTGGGCCGTGGGCAGTGAAAGGAGTGGGCCGTGGGCAGTGAAAGGAGTGGGCCGTGGGCAGTGAAAGGAGTGGGCCGTGGGCAGTGAAAGGAGCGGGCCGTGGGCAGTGAAAGGAGTGGGCCGTGGGCAGTGAAAGGAGTGGGCCGTGGGCAGTGAAAGGAGTGGGCCGTGGGCAGTGAAAGGAGTGGGCAGTGAAAGGAGCGGGCCGTGGAAGGAGCGGGCCGTGGAAGGAGCGGGCCGTGGAAGGAGCGGGCCGTGGAAGGAGCGGGCCGTGGGCAGTGCAAGGAGCGGGCCGTGGGCAGTGCAAGGAGCGGGCCGTGGGCAGTGCAAGGAGCGGGCCGTGGGCAGTGCAAGGAGCGGGCCGTGGGCAGTGCAAGGAGCGGGCCGTGGGCAGTGCAAGGAGCGGGCCGTGGGCAGTGCAAGGAGCGGGCCGTGGGCAGTGCAAGGAGCGGGCCGTGGGCAGTGCAAGGAGCGGGCCGTGGGCAGTGCAAGGAGCGGGCCGTGGGCAGTGCAAGGAGCGGGCCGTGGGCAGTGCAAGGAGCGGGCCTAGGGGCAGTGCAACGAGCGGGCCAAGGGGCAGTGCAACGAGCGGGCCAAGGGGCAGTGCAACGAGTGGGCCGTGGAAGGAGTGGGCCGTGGGCAGTGAAAGGAGTGGGCCGTGGGCAGTGAAAGGAGTGGGCCGTGGGCAGTGAAAGGAGTGGGCCGTGGGCAGTGAAAGGAGTGGGCCGTGGGCAGTGAAAGGAGTGGGCCGTGGGCAGTGAAAGGAGTGGGCCGTGGGCAGTGAAAGGAGTGGGCCGTGGGCAGTGAAAGGAGTGGGCCGTGGGCAGTGAAAGGAGTGGGCCGTGGGCAGTGAAAGGAGTGGGCAGTGGAAGGAGTGGGCTGTGGAAGGAGTGGGCCGTGGGCAGTGGAAGGAGTGGGCCGTGGGCAGTGGAAGGAGTGGGCCGTGGAAGGAGCGGGCCGTGGGCAGTGGAAGGAGCGGGCCGTGGGCAGTGGAAGGAGCGGGCCGTGGGCAGTGGAAGGAGCGGGCCGTGGGCAGTGGAAGGAGCGGGCCGTGGGCAGTGGAAGGAGCGGGCCGTGGAAGGAGCGGGCCGTGGGCAGTGGAAGGAGTGGGCCGTGGAAGGAGTGGGCCGTGGAAGGAGCAGGCAGTGGAAAGAGCGGGCCGTGGGCAGTGGAAGGAGTGGGCCGTGGGCAGTGGAAGGAGCGGGCCATGGGCAGTGGAAGGAAGCAGGCCGTGGAAGGAGCGGGCTGTAGAAGGAGCGGGCTGTAGAAGGAGCAAGCCGTGGGCGGTGGAAGGAATGGGCCGTGGAAGGAGCGGGCTGTAGAAGGAGCGGGCTGTAGAAGGAGCGGGCTGTAGAAGGAGCAAGCCGTGGGCGGTGGAAGGAATGGGCCGTGGAAGGAGCCGACCGTGGGCGGTGGAAGGAGCGGGCGGTGGAAGGAGCGGGCGGTGGAAGGAGCGGGCCGTGGAAGGAGCGGGCCGCGGGCGGTGGAAGGAGCGGGCCGTGGGCGGTGGAAGGAGCGGGCGGTGGAAGGAGCGGGCCGCGGGCGGTGGAAGGAGCGGGCCGCGGGCGGTGGAAGGAGCGGGCCGCGGGCGGTGGAAGGAGCGGGCCGCGGGCGGTGGAAGGAGCGGGCCGCGGAAGGAGCGGGCCGTGCAAGGAGCGGGCGGCGGAAGGAGCGGGCCGCGGGCGGCGGAAGGAGCGGGCCGCGGGCGGCGGAAGGAGCGGGCCGCGGACGGTGGAGCTCATGGGACAGTAAAAGGAGCAGGTCATTAGGTCACCAAGGCCTAAAATAAAATGACTTGGTGCCTTAACTGCACCAACTTTCGAAGCGGAGTGCTTTTTTCTGTATACCTAACCGTGGCAAAGGTACGAAGCACATCTAAGCTGACTAAAGCAGATTCTGGTTACTCCGTATCTCCACTGCAAGAGCGCCGACTAGTCTAAAAGCCGCTCTCTACATCCCCTTCTAATCTATGAGCAAAGAAAATCACCTCCACATCTGTGGTCATAAAAAGAGGCTCTCTGAAGAGTCGGTGGGGCTGAGGCAACGAGAAAAAAAAAAAAAAAAAAAAGGGGTTGAAAATAATCTGTACAAAACGGTTTCGTCTCCAGGAATCCGGCAGTCTCCCTGCCCGTGTACGGCTCCTTCTGAGCACCAAGAGACGTTACAAAACGCTGAATTTTGACAAAATACACAAAAAACAGATTTGGGTCTCAAACATCAATGAGGCGTTTTTCCTACCATCTTTCCAGAGCTCGGCCACAAATTTGTCTGTGGACTGGTGGAGGAGGGTGGCCACGTTGTCATTCAGAGGGTCCATGTTCTTCATGAGCCACTCATCGGCCTTGTAGTCCACCTGCAGGGAGAGACCGCAGACCTGTAATTTCAAGAACCTATTCTGCCCCCTTGTGGTAAAGATGCCACCCACCATGTCAGAGCCGAGTCATCTACCAGGGAACCGAGGCAGGAGACTCCCCGGGGGGGCCAATGGATGTCCAGAGAGCCCCGCGACAACTTTAATGCGCCAAAAGTAAACCAGAGAATAGGAATTTGGTAAAAAAAAAAAAGCCGAGTTTCTGTCTGTCACCTTACAAAAGAGGATACATTAGTAAATGCAAAATGTGGGCGACTTCTCTGGGCCTACTGCAAGCCAAAGCTCGCCGAGGGCCACATCCCACCATAAAGTGCAACACCAGAAATGTTTCCCCCATTATAAAATGTGCTGACTTACTCTGGGTCAAGTCCAATAGGGAGCATGCCACCTCGCTCAATTACAGTATCTCACAAAAGTAAGTACACCCCTCACATTTGTGTAAATCTTTTCATGTGACAACACTGAAGAAATGACACTTGTCTACAATGTAAAGTAGTGAGTGTACAGCTTGTATAACAGTGTAAGCGCTGTCCCGAGGGGGGGGGGGGGGGGGGTTACCTTGCAGGCGCGCTCCCAAGTCCAGCATTTCTATCCATAGACACGAAATGTAGGACTCGGCCCCGCCCCCCGCGTCATTGGATCTGATTGACAGCAGTGGGAGCCAATGGCTGCGCTGCTATCAATATCTATCCAATCAAGAGCTGAGAACCTCAGGCAGAGAGACAGTGTGGGGTCAAGTTCTAGGGCTCAGGTAAGTAAAACGGGGGGGGGGGGGGGGGGGTCACTGCCAGGTGTTTTTTCACCCTAATGCATAAGATGCACGAGGGATTAGAACCCCTTTAACCTCCCTGGCGGGATGATTATTTCTGATTTTAGGTGCTGAAAGCGGTACAGTTATTTTGCATTGGAATTTGTCGTTTTATATTGTAGGCCTTCAATTCTTAGGAATAACTGACTTAAAGCGGAGCTCCACCCTAAAGTGGAACTTCCGCTCATCGGATTCCTCCCCCCTTCCGGTGTCACAATTGGCACCTTTCGGGGGGGGGAGGGGGGACAGGATACCAATGCGGCCATGACGTCACTGTGGGGCTCTCTCCTCCTCGCCGGCCCAATAGGAGAGAGGGGCCTCGCGCATGCGCAGTAGGGTTCCCGACCTTAAGCCGAAAGGCTACACTGCCGGGTTACCTTACCCGCAATGGCGGCGGCAGCACCCGACAGCTGATGGAGACATCGAGGGACTGCAGGGCAGGTAAGTGTCCATTTATTTAAATTTTTTTTATGTTCCTGGAACACCCCTTTAAATCTGTCCAAACCAGAGAGTCCAGTAGACATCCCGGGTATGATAAAGTTTGCAACACAAAATCATAAATTATAATATAATAAATAATTACCGTATATACTCGAGTATAAGCCAAGTGCCCCCCTCGGGTTATACTCGAGTCAAACACTTTTCTGCAGCAGAGAATGAAATTTTCCGACCCGACTTTGGGGCCCCCGTATCTCAGGGCCACTTGGTATGCAAACCCAGTGGAACCAACACTACAACATATCCAAATTTGGGGTTCCTAGCACCAAGTGGCCCCGAGATACGGGGCCCCAAAGTCGGTTCGGAAAATGTCATTCTCTGCTGCAGAAAAGTGTTTGACATTTTCCGATCCAAATTTGGAGCCCCATATCTCGGGGACACTTGATGCTAGGAACCCCAAATTTGGGGTTCAAATCCAGTGGAACTAACACTATAACATATCCAAATTTGTTAGTTCTTAGCACCAAGTGGCCCCAAGATACGTGGCCCCAAAGTCGGTCAACTGTGTCCATCTGCAGCAATGTTATTTCGGGACCCTTTGGGTTCAGAGACCCCAAATTTTGGCTGCAGCTAGGGGGGCATCTAGGAACCCTTAACTACCAAGTTTGAAGTTCAGAGGACCAATTGGGCACAGTGAGGCTGCAAATGGGCACAGTGAGGCTGCAAATGGGCATTGTTGACCCTCTTTTCCACTTACAGTAGCTGCGCATTTCTCACCCTAGGCTTATACGCAAGTTAATACGATTTCCCTGTTTTTTTGTGGTAAAATTAGGTGCCTCGGCTTATATTCGAGTATATACGGTATAACAAATAATAATAATAATATAATAATAAAAATCATTCAATAATGTAATCAAAAACACAGAAATTTGCTCAGTGGCAGAATTTGTCGCTGTCATTAGATTTAGACAAATCGCTCAATTCTGCAAGTGATTCTAATTTATTATCGCTGTTTTCTAGCTGCTCTAAAACCACTTTTGACATAAAAGGGACACTTTTTGGTTGCTATGGACAATCTCCAAATTCCAGGGAGAAAAAAAACAATATTCATAATATAAAACGACATGCAGGGCACTGGACAGACCACTAGGGACAAAGGGGATGTGTCATTTTTTTTTTATACAGTACTGTATATGTATTGTGTTTTTACTTTTTTGAATTTGGCGCCGATCTCCGCTCCCGTGCATCGCAAAAAAAATCGCAGGGAACGGAGCTCGGCGGCTCTCGGCACTGTGTGAATCGAGCGAGGAGACATCGCAGGATCCAGGGGACAAGGTAAGTAACTTTCCCTGTATCCTGCGATGAGATCCCGAGTCTGGCTGGGGGGGTTACCGCTATTGGTACTGAAATTCCACCCCGAGCCAGACTCGGGAATACCGCCAGGGAGGTTAATTGAACAAACTGAAGTGAGAAGCTGATTGGCTATCATGCTCAGTTACTCCAGATTTTGCACTCTCCAGTTTTAGTTAATCAACCCATTCCCCCCCCCCCACCCCCCCATAGAGTCATCAACCCCAATAGATGAACTACAAAACACATCCTGTATGTAGAGACAGCTTGTATCTCGGTAGTCAGACACCGAAGCAGAGCGGATGCCACGTACCCTGCCAGCGTAGTGGATGATGCAGAAGTCGGCTTTGTCCTTCAGCTGGCGCGGCTTCTGGAACTTGGAGTGGGTGCCCTGCTCCTGCACCAGCTTGTCCACAAAGGTCTTGTCTGTGGCTTTGGGGAACCAGCACTCCTCATCCAGCAGAGCCAGGACCCCGGGAGGGTTGGCCTAGAGGGGGGAAACAAAGGCTGAGCAGAAATTCTGAAAAGCAGTACTGGTCTATTGTAACAGAAAGGGTTAAAGGATAACTCCACCTTTTACACCATGCAACAACGATATGTAGGGGGGTTCAACAACGATATGTAGGGGGGGTGCAACAACGATATGTAGGGGGGGTGCAACAACGATATGTAGGGGGGGTGCAACGACGATATGTAGGGGGGGTGCAACGACGATATGTAGGGGGGGTGCAACGACGATATGTAGGGGGGGTGCAACGACGATATGTAGGGGGGGTGCAACGACGATATGTAGGGGGGGGTGCAACGACGATATGTAGGGGGGGGTGCAACGACGATATGTAGGGGGGGTGCAACGACGATATGTAGGGGGGGTGCAACGACGATATGTAGGGGGGGGTGCAACGACGATATGTAGGGGGGGGTGCAACGACGATATGTAGGGGGGGTGCAACGACGATACGTAGGGGGGGGGGTGCAACGACGATACGTAGGGGGGGGGTGCAACGACGATACGTAGGGGGGGGGTGCAACGACGATACGTAGGGGGGGGTGCAACGACGATACGTAGGGGGGGTGGTGCAACGACGATACGGGGGGGGGGGGGTGCAACGACGATATGTAGGGGGGTGCAACGACGATATGTAGGGGGGGTGCAACGACGATATGTAGGGGGGGGTGCAACAACGATATGTAGGGGGGTCCCCCCCCCCCCCATAGCAGCTCTCACTTTGGAATTTAGCGTGGCCGGGCTGGTTTCTGATTGCACAGGTGTGTCCTTTATAAACAGAGATCTGTAAATAGATGAACTACAAGTCCCATCTGCCACTGTGGTCACCCCACTCACAGTCCAGGGACACCTCCCCCAGCTCTCCAACTCAAAGGCTTTGCCTTGGTAAGGACATAGAGCCAAGGGCAGAGCCTGCGGGGGGGCCTATCCATTGCACCCCCCATTCACTTATCATGGCTGCAATGCTTTGCAGGTTTGTTTTCAAAAATAAAAATAAAAATAATAAAAATAAATACACATTATTTTTTGCTGCAAATATTTGTTTCTAAGTGTCCCGCTCAGAAGGAAAATTATTTTCTCCTAGGAACCGTCCCCAACAACATTCCCGCTTTTCTGAGTGCAGCCTCCTTCCTGTGATTTATGTATAAAACTAAAGTCTCAGATATGAACATTACCGCTACAAACCGTCCTGGAGGAGAACCCGGGAGTGCGCGGCGGGCCCTACATTCTGAGTCAGCATTGGAGGGATTATTAGCAATACTTTCAGCTAGAAGGACGATCCTCATCAGGGACTGAGCCAGACACAAATCAATGCCGACTTTTCTCCAGCAGATGGCGCCAGAGCTCGATTTGATTCGAACATACATTGAGGCTACATTCACATTGGTTAGAGTCGGTGTGAATGGTGTCAGTTCTTCCTGCGGCTCTCAGTGCTGCGGTTGTCGGCCACCATTCACCATAATAACAGCTTGCCGGCAGCCACACCCATTTGTGGCTCTGTACACAGCCAGCAATTACCTGTGGCGATCACTGCTGGAAGCACTTTGTCCTGTGTCGGCCAGTGACCTATCAAAGATATTCTGCACTAATGGGCACTGATGAGGCTGCTCTGAAGGGCACTGATGAGGCGGTACTGATAGGCACAGGTATTCTGCACTGATGGCCACTGATGAGGCTGCACTGAAGGGCATGGACATGCTGCACTGATGAGGCGACACTTTTGTGCATGGATATTCTGCATTGATGGCCACTGATGAGGCCGCACTGATGGCCACTGATGAGGCTGCACTGAAGGGCATGGACATGCTGCACTGATGAGGCGGCAACGATGTGCACACATATTCTGCACTGATCGCCAATGATGGGGCGGCAATGATGGGCACGGATATTCTGCATTGATGGCCACTGATGGGCACGGATATTCTGCACTGATTGCCACTGATGAGGCAGCAATGATGGGCATGGATATTCTGCATTGATGGCCACTGATGAGGCGGCACTGATGGGCATGGATATTCTGCATTGATGGCCACTGATGAGGCGGCACTGATGGGCATGGATATTCTGCATTGATGGCCACTGATGAGGCGGCACTGATGGGCACGGATATTCTGCACTGATGGCCACTGATGAGGCGGCACTGATGGGCACGGATATTCTGCACTGATGGCCACTGATGAGGCGGCACTGATGGGCACAGATATTCTGCACTGATGGCCACTGATGAGGCTGCACTGAAGGGCACGGACATGCTGCACTGATGAGGCGGCAATGATGTGCACACATATTCTGCACTGATTGCCACTGATGAGGCTGCACGGAAGGGCACGGATAGTCTGCATTGATGGCCACTGATGAGGCGGCACTGATGTTAATATTTATTTTTGTAACCTAATTCTGCATAAAACATTTAACAGTGTCATTTCATGAGATAATTTACGAGGGTGTGTTTAGGGGTGGGGTGGGGTAGGGTAGAGAGGAGTAGGGGAGGGAGGGTAGGGGAGGGAGGGGTGGGGTAGGGGAGGGGGGGAGGGGTAGGGGAGGGGGGGGGAGGGTTAGGGGATGGGGGGGGGGGCAGAGTATGGAAACTGGTGGCCCCTCATCTTCACTCTCAAGGCCGGGTTAGTAGCTCAGAACTTGAAATTTGGAGTGTGTTACAGTGTACTGAAGGGATTATGGCGATAAGGGGGGTATTTTGGGGGGTATTTTGTAGTCCATTAACCCTGATGAGTTGAAAGGGTAACTTCACTTTCGTGGGAAAAAAATATGTGCAAACAGAAATGATTTGTATTAATCTTCTGAAAGCAAACAGTATCCAATCCTTCACATCAGGTAAAGTAATGGACGGATGATTTCTGATTGGCTCTGGGTTTCTGCATGCAGCTCTCTCATTAATCGATGAATGTGCAAAGCAGAGATGATGGACGATTGTACTTACTGGTCTCTCGATGAGGTCAATGCAGGGCTGGAGGTCGAGGCCGAAGTCGATGAAGTTCCACTCGATGCCCTCCCGCTGGTACTCCTCCTGCTCCAGGATGAACATGGTGTGGTTGAAGAGCTGCTGCAGCTTCTCATTGGTGTAATTGATGCAGAGCTGTTCAAAGGAGTTCAGCTGGAAGAGAGAGAGAGAAGAGTGAGAGAAGAGTGAGAGAAGAGTGAGAGAAGAGCGAGAGAGAAGAGCGAGATAAGAGCGAGAGAGAAGAGCGAGAGAGAAGAGCGAGATAAGAGCGAGAGAAGAGCGAGAGAGAAGAGCGAGAGAGAAGAGCGAGAGATAAGAGCGAGAGAGATAAGAGCGAGAGATAAGAGCGAGAGATAAGAGCGAGAGATAAGAGCGAGAGAGAGAAGAGCGAGAGAGAAGAGCGAGAGATGAGCGAGAGAGAAGAGCGAGAGATAAGAGTGAGATAAGAGCGAGAGATAAGAGTGAGATAAGAGCGAGAGAGAAGAGCGAGAGAGAAGAGCGAGAGAGAAGAGCGAGAGAAGAGCGAGAGATAAGAGCGAGAGATAAGAGCGAGAGATAAGAGCGAGAGATAAGAGCGAGAGATAAGAGAGAGAGAGAGAGAGAGAAGAGCGAGAGATAAGAGCGAGAGAGAAGAGCGAGAGAGAAGAGCGAGAGATAAGAGCGAGAGATAAGAGCGAGAGATAAGAGAGAGAGATAAGAGCGAGAGAAGAGCGAGAGATAAGAGAGAGAGAAGAGCGAGAGATAAGAGCGAGAGATAAGAGCGAGAGATAAGAGCGAGAGATAAGAGCGAGAGATAAGAGCGAGAGAGAAGAGCGAGAGAGGAAGAGCGAGAGCGAGAGCGAGAGAGAGAGCGAGAGGAGAGCGAGAGAAGAGTGAGGGAAGAGCGAGAGGAAGAGCGAGAGGAAGAGCGAGAGAGAAGAGCGAGGGAAGAGCGAGATAAGAGCGAGAGAAGAGAGAGAAGAAGAGCGAGGAAGAGGAGAGAGGGAAGAGCGAGAGAGAAGAGAGAGAAGAAGAGCGAGGAGAGAGAGAGAGTGAGGGAAGAGCGAGAGAGGGAAGAGAGAGAGAGAAGAGCGAGAGAAGAGCGAGAAGAAGAGAGAGAGGGGGGAAGATCGAGAGAGATAGAGTGAGAGAGAAAGAGCGAGAGAAGAGCGAGAGAGAAGAGAGTGAGAGAGAGAGGAAGAGCGAGAAGAAGAGCGAGAGAGAGAGAGCGAGAGAGAAGAAGAGAGAGAGAAAGAGCGAGAGGAGAGCGAGAGGAAGAGTGAGGGAAGAGCAAGAGAAGAGCGAGAGGAAGAGCGAGAGGAGAGCGAGAGGAGAGCGAGAAGAAGAGCAAGAAGAAGAGCGAGAGGAAGAGCGAGAGGAGAGCGAGAGGAAAAGCGAGAGAAGAGTGAGGGAAGAGCAAGAGAAGAGCGAGAGGAAAAGCGAGAGAAGAGCGAGAGAAGAGCGAGAGAAGAGCGAGGGAAGAGCGAGAGAAGAGCGGTGACATCGCAACAAACTGCAACGGCTCAACCCAGGTTGATATTTAGGGAACATCTACAAATGTTTATTTTTGCCTAAGAAGTACCTGGAAAATCATCTGCCTTGAAATCTTTCTGAAAGATAGCAGTGTGTCTGTCCCTGACCACAGAGCTCTATATCTGCTGTGCGTGATCTAAGGCCGTGGTCTCCAAACTGCGGCCGTTTGCTTGCCTATACCCAGCCCTTCCTCCCACTGATACCAATGATGGGGCACTATTCCTCCCACTGACACCAATGACGGGGCACTATTCCTCCCACTGACACCAATGACGGGACACTATTCCTCCCACTGACACCAATGACGGGGCACTATTCCTCCCACTGACATGAATGATGGAACACT
>CM053034.1:212826073-212903573 GCA_028564925.1 Lithobates sylvaticus | reverse complement strand
TTACTGCTGAGTACAGCACCCAATGTTAATAATCGTAAAGCATAGAACATTCCTTGACCAAGACTTGAGCTTCAAAAGATATCAGTTGAGTAGGTATGGTCACCTACTTTACAGTAGATGCTTTAGGTAGGCTACTCCCAGGAGGTATATCCAGTTGGGAGGAGGCCAAGGAGATGCTGGTGGGATTACATTCCTCAGATGATGTGGGGACACCTTGGAATTCCCCGGAAGTTCAGGGGTGTGTAGCTGGGTAATGGAAGAAGGATCATCTCGCTCACCCTGCTTTACATATCAACTGCTACGTAAAAGGATAAATGGATGATTTTACCTTTAACAACCAATCCGCATTTTCAAGTGAATTAATTCATATCTGATGAGATCTTATAGTTTACTGCAGACTACAGCACTCATTGCAATGAACCGTTCAGTGTGGAACATCCATTACCTAAGATTTGAGCTTCATCAAGAGATGTCATCTTCTTTATGGAAAATGCTTTAGTAAGACTTATTCCAGGAGACATACCCAACTGGGAGGAGGCCAAGGAGATGCTTGTGGTATTATGTTCCTCAGATTATATGGGGACACCTTGGAATCACCCAACTGGGAGGAGGCCAAGGATATGCTTGTGGTATTATGTTCCTCAGATTATATGGGGACACCTTGGAATCACCCAACTGGGAGGAGGCCAAGGAGATGCTTGTGGTATTATATTCCTCAGATTATATGGGGGCACCTTGGAATCACCCAACTGGGAGGAGGCCAAGGAGATGCTTGTGGTATTATGTTCCTCAGATTATATGGGGACACCTTGGAATCACCTAACTGGGAGGAGGCCAAGGAGATGCTTGTGGTATTATGTTCCTCAGATTATATGAGGACACCTTGGAATCACCCAACTGGGAGGAGGCCAAGGAGATGCTTGTGGTATTATATTCCTCAGATTATATGGCGGCACCTTGGAATCACCCAACTGGGAGGAGGCCAAGGAGATGCTTGTGGTATTATGTTTCTCAGATTATATGGGGACACCTTGGAATCACCCAACTGGGAGGAGGCCAAGGAGATGCTTGTGGTATTATGTTCCTAAGATTATATGGGGACACCTTGGATTCACCCAACTGGGAGGAGGCCAAGGAGATGCTTGTGGTATTATGTTCCTCAGATTATATGGGGACACCTTGGAATCACCTAACTGGGAGGAGGCCAAGGAGATGCTTGTGGTATTATGTTCCTCAGATTATATGAGGACACCTTGGAATCACCCAACTGGGAGGAGGCCAAGGAGATGCGTGTGGTATTATGTTCCTCAGATTATATGGGGACACCTTGGAATCACCCAACTGGGAGGAGGCCAAGGAGATGCTTGTGGTATTATGTTCCTCAGATTATATGGGGACACCTTGGAATCCCCAAGTAGTTGGGTATTGCAAGCCAGGATCATCTCCCTTTACTCTGCTGTCCCTATCAACTGCTACATGAAATGGGAAGATAGATGGTTTTACCTGTAGCAACGAATTAGCATTCTCAAGTGTATTAAATCATACCTGATCAGATCTTATAGTTTACGGCAGACTATAGCTCTTTGCACTCTTATTAAATAGATCTCACTTCGATGTAAAGAGCACTCTGTGCAGATGAGATGCACGGCATGTAAATATAGGAGAATGGATGGAGCCGTTTTCTGCAAAGTAATTACATTGAAACGTCGACATGATAAAATGTCATTGGGAAATCAAAGTGAAATATGGATTTGTGCTCTTTATTCATTAAATCACTCTTCCTCTATCACTGAACGGAGTGAGTGCTGAGGAATAGGATAGAGGCCCAGCCATTTTCTCCATGTGTAGTTTTGAACATGTACTGCATGTCAAACAGGAGAGCACTGCGGCGTATACAGGGCCTTCTGAAAGCTGAACTCCAGGCAAGCAGGTAAATAGACAAATTAAATATACACTATATTACCAAATGTATTGGGACACCTGCCTTTACACACTCATGAACTTTAATGGCATCACAGTCTTAGTCCGTAGGGTTCAATATTGAGTTGGCCCACCCTTTGCAGATATAACAGCTTCACCTCTTCTGGGAAGGCCGTCCACAAGTTTTAGGAGTGTGTCTATGGGAATGTTGGACCATTCTTCCAGAAGGACATTTGTAACGTCAGGCGTTGATGTGGACAAGAAGGCCTGGCTCGCAGTTTCCGCTCTAATTCAACCCAAAGGTGTTCTATTGGGTTGAGGTCAGGACCCTGTGCAGGCCAGTCAAGTTCCTCCACCCCAAACTCGCTCACCAGCACCACCTACCAGTGCCCACAGTGCCTCCCATCAGTGCCCACAGTGCCACATATCAGTGCCCACAGTGTGTCATCACCAGTGCTGCCTATCAATATCACCTACCAGTGCCCATCAGTGCCACCTACCAGTGCCCAGCAGTGCCACCCACCAATGCCCAGCAGTGCCACCCATCAGTGCCCACAGTGTGTCATCACCAGTGCTGCCTATCAATATCACCTAACAGTGCCCATCAGTGCCACCTACCAGTGCCCAGCAGTGCCACCTATCAGTGCCCATCAGTGACATCTATCAGTGCCCATCAGTGACATCTATCAGTGCCCACAGTGTGTCATCACTAGTGCTGCCTATCAATATTACCTACCAGTGCCCATTAGTGCCACCTACCAGTGCCGAGCAGTGCCACCTATCAATGCCCATCAGTGACATCTATCAGTGCCCACAGTGTGTCATCACCAGTGTTGCCTATCAATATCACCTACCAGTGCCCATCAGTGCCACCTACCAGTGCCCAGCAGTGCCACCTATCAGTGCCCATCAGTGACATCTATCAGTGCCCATCAGTGCCACTCATAAGTGCCACCCACCAGTGCCACCCAGTGCCTTTTTATTAGTACCCTTAAGTGTCGTCTTATCTGCGCCTATCAGTGTTGCCTTATGTGTGCCCATAAGTGCAGCCCATCAGTGCCCATTAGTGCAGCCTCATCAGCGAATATCAATGAAAGAGAAAAATAACCAACCAGTTTGCTAAATTTTAAACATTTAACAAACTATTAAACATGTTTTTTTATTTTTTTTAAATGTTTGTCTTTTTTTGTTTGTTTAGCAAAAAATAAAAACCCCAGAGGTGATTAAATACCACCAAAAGAAAGCTCTATTTGTGTGAAAAAAATGATAAAAATGTAATTTGAGTACAGTGTTGTATGACCGCGCAATTGTCATTCAAAGTGTGACAGCGCTGAAAGCTGAAAATTGGGGGGTTTAAGTGCCCAGTAAGCAAGTGGTTAATATATCAAAAAGACAACAAATTAGAAAAGTTAATTGTTAGTGCCGAAACTCATAGCAACCAATCAGGGCTCATCTTTCACTGAAAACTAAGCCCAATTGGTAAGTCGGGGTTACTGCATTGCATTGAATGAATTAAATTCATTCCCCTTATTTTCTGCACAGGTGCAAATTGCGTTACGGCGAGCGAGCGGGTGGCGAGCGGGGTGGTGGGGGGGGCAATCAATTCCCATTCAACGAATCCCTGGATACCAGCCATTCATCAAGGAGTGAAGGCATCTAGGTGAACGCTCTTTCTGATGCCAATAACAATTGGTGTAGGAGATAAACATCGCAGAGAAAGAGGGCCAGAACCTTTTTAAAGGCTTATTTTCCGACAAATGGAAAACGTTTAAAACCATTCAGGTTAGACAGATCGTTGGCAGTGGCAGACTGGTACAAATGAAGCATCGGGATGCGCCCGTCTGGATCCCTGGAAATCAGCAGTCCTCACGTCTGCCCATCCAGCACAGCAACGCGGGCAATGCAGACTAGACAAAGCAGACCTACAGGGATCAGCTTCTGCTCATCCACCCTTCATGTCCTGGAATAGTTACTCCTCTGTGTGGCTTCCACAGTGGCTGGCAGTACCAACCATCAGTTTAAGAGGGGGGGGGGGGGGGGCAGTCATCTGCTGAGGAGGAAGGCCGGCTGTACTGTCTTATCACAGACACCAATTCTCTTCTGCCTTCCCCTGCACTCCCCCCAGCTTCTCCCCCCGGCTGCACTACAGGGGAGGGGTTCTAGCACATGCACCCCTTGCATCTGCTACCCCCCCCCCTGTGTGCCCCTTTCCCCCGCTGGCTTCCTTCCTCTCCTTTTCTGCCGGAAGTTGCTGCAGGCACTCAGGGGGCTGTTTCAGGATGGAAAGCGGGGGGGGGAAGTGGCCAGTACATATAAACTTAATTGGCCTCTTCTTTCCCTGAATGAGCACAGTGAGTGATTGGAGAAATAGTGTCCTGTCATTAGTGTCCGTGGGAAGAATAGTGCCCCATCATTGGTGTCAGTAAGAGGAATAGTGCCACATTGGGTGCCCGTGGAAGGATTAGTGCTCCATCGTAGGGTGTCAGTTAAAAGAATAGTGCCCAATCATTGGTGCTAGTGGGAGGAATAGTGCCAGGGCTCAAGTCCTGCGGGAACGCATGGGAACGGAGTTCCTGTACTTTTTCCACAACAGGAACTCAGTTCCCGTTAGCAGCCGTGTCCTGCAAGACTTTGAAGTATGCGAGCTGTGTGGCAGGTGCTACACCAGCAGCCGCCGACACAGCTCGCAATAGTAAGTGCCGCACACCTGACCATTCAGGCATTGCCAGTAGGGGGCCCCATGACAGCTTCCGCTTTGATCTACCTGTCAATCACAGCTAGCTGACGGGTAGATCAGGTCCCTGCTGCTAAGAGATTGTATTTAGTCAGATCTCTCAGGATGTGCTCCTCCCCTCCGGCCACTCCTGATTTTCTGTCTCCTCCCCCCCCCCCCCCCCCTCCAGTCTCCTGCATACTTGCTCTGTGTGTCCCGCTGAATCCCCCCCTCCTCTATCTTCAGTGCCATATGATGAGAGAACCCAGAAGAGGAGCACAGCTATTCTGCTCACAGGACATGCAGGGAGAGAGGTGAGCTGAGGGAGGAACATCAGTTTGGGGTGGTAAGCTGAGCACAATACCTGGTGCAAAGTTTAATGCCAGGAGGGAAGTTTATGTGGAAATATGTAAAGGGTTGGAATAGCAGCGAGTGTGTGTTGGAGCCCTGCAGAGTTTGCAGGCCCCCCCCCCCCCAAGCTAACATACATCTCCTAAGCAGGAACACATCACTATCTCCCCAAGCATTCTGTCCAGATAATGTGCAGTTCATTTATGACCTTTCCGTTTAACCCTGTGTTATCCAAACTCTGTTCAATGAAAAGTGTAAACTCACCACATAAACACTCTATATACAAAATAAAATTCCCCAATAAAGATCAGAACATGATGTTCACATTTGCATGGAAGCACAATTGAATGAATGCTGATTATTCAGAGAATTAGCGTATTTATGTTTATTGAGGATTGTTTTTTTTTTACGTACTAACAGTTAAGCTTCATACACACAATACGAAAATTGGATGAAAAATACCACTTTTGAAGCGTTCGTGCATATGAGCGTATCATTTTATTTTTTTTTGGTGGGTGAGTGGATCTTGGGTGGGAGTTCCCACACTTTTTTCCCCAGGACTTGACCCCTGAATAGTGCCCCATCATTTGTGTTAGTGGAAGGAACAGTGCCCCATCATTGGTGTTAGTGGAAAGAATAGTGCCCCATCGTTGGTGTTAGTGTGAGGAATAGTATCTCGTCAATCGTATCGGTCAGAGGAAAAGTGTTCCACTATTATATCAGTTGGAAGAAATATACCCCATTATTGGTGTCAGTGGAGTAATGCCCCATCATTGGTGTCAGTGGGAAGAATAGTGCCCCATCATTGGTGCCAGTAAGAGGAATAGTGCCCCATCATTGGTGTTAGTGGGAGAAATAGTGCCCCATCCTTAGTGTCAGTGGAAGGATTAGTACTCCATCGTTAGGTGTCAGGGAAAAGTATAGTGCCCCATCATTGGTGTCACTTGGATGAATAGTGCCCCATCATTGGTGTCAGTGTGAGAAATAGTGCCCCATCATTGGTGTCAGTGTGAGAAATAGTGCCCCATCATTGGTGTCAGTGTGAGAAATAGTGCCCCATCATTAGTGTCAGTGGAAGGATTGGTACTCCATCGTTAGGTGTCAGTGAAAAGTATAGTGCCCCATCATTGGTGTCACTTGGATGAATAGCGCCCCATCATTGGTGTCAGTGTGAGAAATAGTGCCCCATCATTGGTGTCATTGTGAGAAATAGTGCCCCATCATTAGTGTCAGTGGAAGGATTGGTACTCCATTGTTAGGTGTCAGTGAAAATTATAGTGCCCCATCATTGGTGTCACTTGGATGAATAGTGCCCCATCATTGGTGTCAGTAGGAGGTATAGTGCCCCATCATTGGCATTAGTGGGAGGTATAGTGCCCCATCATTGGTGACAGTGGGAGAAATGGTGCCCTATCATTGGTGTCAGTGGGAGCAATAGTGCCCCATCATTGGTGCCAGTGGGAGAAAAAGTGCCCCATCATTGGTGTTGGTGGGAGGAATAGTATCTCGTCAATCGTATCGGTCAGAGGAAAAGTGTTCCACTATTATATCAGTTGGAAGAAATATACCCCATTATTGGTGTCAATGGAAGGAATAGTGCCTCATCGTTGGTATCACTGGGAAGAATAGTGCCCCATCATTGGCATTAGTGTGAGGAATTGTGCCCCATCATTGGTGTCAATTGGAGAAATAGTGCCCCATCATTGTTATTGGTTGGAGGAAAAGTGTTCCACTATTGTATCAGCTGGATGAAATATATACCCCATTATTGGTGTCAGTGGGAGGAGCCGGTCCATGAGCCGCAGTTTGGAGACCACGGAACTAGATGGACTTGTGCCTTTTTTCAAGCTCTGCAACTAAATCCATTCTCTAGATAATTCTCCCTTGCCATCACGAGGCGCGGTGTGGCCAACACAGAATCACATATTCCTGAAAGTATCCTCAATAACACTAATTAAATATATGGATGCGACTTAAACAGCAATGCCACTTCATGTGCCTAATCCGCTATTATGGAGATCATCTCAGCTTTACAAAAAAGAAGAGAGAAGGAGAATAAATCAACCAGAAACAGAGCGATCCACAGACACAAACTCCATGGCCTCCACACTCACCAGCAGGGCCGGACTGGGAATGAAAACCAGCCCTGGAAAAAAGTTCATACCAGCCCCCCCCCCCCCCCCCTCAATTTATTATCCCAGCCCAACAGCATAACGTCATTATTTTCTTGTTCATAAAAGGGAAAACCAGACATTTTAAAGCACATTTGAAGAGTGCATTATATATAGATAAGACAGATACATGGTACAGTGGCTGCGTTTGATGGCATAGTGGCAGCATAGTGGTAGCATTTAATGGGCACAGTGGTGGCAATTTATGGGTACGGTGGCTGCATTTAATGTTACAGTGGCTGCGTTTGATGGCACAGTGGCAGCGTTTAATGGGCACAGTGGTGGCAATTTATGGGCACAGTGGCTACGTTTGATGGCACAGTGGCTGCGTTTGATGGGCACAGTGGTGGCAATTTATGGGTACAGTGGCTGCATTTGATGGCACAATGGCTGCGTTTGATGGGCACAATGGCTGCGTTTGATGGGCACAGTGGCTGTGTTTGATGGCACAGTGGCAGCGTTTAATGGGCACAGTGGTGGCAATTTATGGGCACAGTGGCATGCGTTTGAGGGCACAGTGGCTGCGTTTGATGGGCACAGTGGTGGCAATTTTGGGCACAGTGGCTGCGTTTGATGGGCACAGTGGCTGCGTTTGATGGGCACAGTGGCTGCGTTTGATGGGCACAATGGCTGCGTTTGATGGGCACAGTGGCTGTGTTTGATGGCACAGTGGCAGCGTTTAATGGGCACAGTGGTGGCAATTTATGGGCACAGTGGCATGCGTTTGAGGGCACAGTGGCTGCGTTTGATGGGCACAGTGGTGGCAATTTATGGGCACAGTGGCTACGTTCGATGGCACAGTGGCTGTGTTTGATGGGCACAGTGGTGGCAATTTTTGGGCACAGTGGCTGCGTTTGATGGGCACAGTGGCTGCGTTTGATGGGCACAATGGCACTGCGTTTGATGGGCACAGTGGCTGTGTTTGATGGCACAGTGGCAGCGTTTAATGGGCACAGTGGTGGCAATTTATGGGCACAGTGGCATGCTTTTGAGGGCACAGTGGCTGCGTTTGATGGGCACAGTGGTGGCAATTTATGGGCACAGTGGCTACGTTCGATGGCACAGTGGCAGCAATTTCTGGGTACAGTGGCTGCGTTTGATGGGCACAATGGCTGCGTTTGATGGGCACAATGGCTGCGTTTGGGCACAGTGGCTGTGTTTGACGGCACAGTGGCAGCGTTTAATGGGCACAGTGGTGGCAATTTACGGGCACAGTGGCATGCGTTTGAGGGCACAGTGGCTGCGTTTGAGGGCACGGTGGCAATGCGTTTGAGGGCACGGTGGCAATGCGTTTGAGGGCACGGTGGCAATGCGTTTGAGGGCACGGTGGCTGCGTTTGAGGGCACAGTGGCTGCGTTTGAGGGCACAGTGGCATGCGTTTGAGGGCACAGTGGCAATGCGTTTGAGGGCACAGTGGCAATGCGTTTGAGGGCACAGTGGCTGTGTTTGGGGCACAGTGGCATGCGTTTGATGGGCACAGTGGCTGCGTTTGATGGGCACAGTGGCTGTGTTTGATGGGCACAGTGGTGGCAATTTTATGGGCACAGTGGCTGCGTTTGATGGGCACAGTGGCTGCGTTTGATGGGCACAGTGGCTGCGTTTGATGGGCACAGTGGCTGCGTTTGATGGGCACAATGGCTGCGTTTGATGGGCACAGTGGCTGTGTTTGATGGCACAGTGGCAGCGCTTAATGGGCACAGTGGTGGCAATTTATGGGCACAGTGGCATGCATTTGAGGGTACAGTGGCTGCGTTTGAGGGCACAGTGGCTGCGTTTGAGGGCACGGTGGCAATGCGTTTGAGGGCACGGTGGCAATGCGTTTGAGGGCACAGTGGCAATGCGTTTGAGGGCACAGTGGCAATGCGTTTGAGGGCACAGTGGCTGTGTTTGAGGGCACAGTGGCATGCGTTTGAGGGCACAGTGGCATGCGTTTGAGGGCACAGTGAGGGCACAGTGCTGCGTTTGAGGGCACAGTGGCATGCGTTTGAGGGCACAGTGGCTGTGTTTGAGGGCACAGTGGCATGCGTTTGAGGGCACAGTGGCATGCGTTTGAGGGCACAGTAGCTGCGCTTGAGGGCACAGTGGCATTCGTTTGAGGGCACAGGGGCATGCGTTTGAGGGCACAGTGGCAATGCGTTTGAGGGCACAGTGGCTGCGTTTGAGGACACAGTGGCAATGCGTTTGAGGGCACAGTGGCATGCGTTTGAGGGCACAGTGGCATGCGTTTGAGGGCACAGTGGCTGTGTTTGATGGGCACAGTGGCTGCGTTTGAGGGCACGGTGGCAATGCGTTTGAGGGCACGGTGGCAATGCGTTTGAGGGCAAAGTGGCATGCGTTTGAGGGCACAGTGGCTGCGTTTGAGGGCACGGTGGCAATGCGTTTGAGGGCACGGTGGCATGCGTTTGAGGGCACAGTGGCATGCGCTTGAGGGCACAGTGGCATGCGTTTGAGGGAACAGTGGCATGCGTTTGAGGGCACAGTGGCATGCGTTTGAGGGCACGGTGGCAATGCGTTTGAGGGCACAGTGGCATGCGTTTGAGGGCACAGTGGCATGCGTTTGAAGGCACGGTGGCTGCGTTTGAGGGCACGGTGGCAATGCGTTTGAGGGCACAGTGGCATGCGTTTGAGGGCACAGTGGCTGCGTTTGAAGGCACAGTGGCATGCGCTTGAGGGCACAGTGGCATGCGTTTGAGGGCACAGTGGCATGCGTTTGAGGGCACGGTGGCAATGCGTTTGAGGGCACAGTGGCATGCGTTTGAGGGCACAGTGGCATGCGTTTGAGGGCACAGTGGCGTGCGTTTGAAGGCACGGTGGCTGCGTATGAGGGCACGGTGGCAATGCGTTTGAGGGCACAGTGGCATGCGTTTGAGGGCACAGTGGCACAGTGGCTGCGTTTGAGGGCACAGTGGATGCGTTTGAGGGCGGCAATGCGTTTGAGGGCACAGTGACATGCGTTTGAGGGCACAGTGATCCAATTGATGTTTTATTTATTTTCAGTACTATTTTATTAGAGGGAGAGAGGGAGAGAGAGGGAGAGAGAGAGAGGGAGGGAGAGAGAGAGAGAGAGAGAGAGAGAGAGGGGAGGAGGGGAGAGAGGGAGAGAGAGGGGAGAGAGAGAGAGAGAGAGAGGGAGAGGAGAGGAGGGAGAGAGAGAGAGAGAGAGGGGAGAGAGAGAGAGAGAGAGAGAGAGAGGGGGGGGAGGGAGAGGAGGGAGGGGGGGGGGAGAGAGAGAGAGAGGGGCAGGCACCTTAATTCTTCTGATCCATGAGCGGCCGTCCACTTCTCCTATTCTCCTCGTGCAAAATAGTGGGCGGGCCGAATGGAGGAAGAAATCAGCGGTGCTGCGCTGCCGTGCGTGGCGCCGCACGGGCCGAATGGATGCAAAAATCATGCTCCTCCCTCCCCTCACACAGGCAGAAATATCAGTGTGTGCGGCGCGGATCAGAAGAGGAGATACAGGCACGCGCCGCACACACAGGCTGCATTGAAAAGAGCGGCGGCCGCCTCTGCTGTTTTTTTTTTTTGCTGCGCTGTCACACTGCCAGCCAATCCCCGAGACTAAAGCGGCCCCAGGGCACATAGAGCAGACGGCCTACCGGGAAATTTCCCGGTATCCCGGTAGGCCAGTCCGGCACTGCTCACCAGATTGCATCCAATGGCCTCCACACTCACCAGATCTCATCTAATGGCCTCCACACTCACCAGATCTCATCTAATGGCCTCCACACTCACCAGATCTCATCTAATGGCCTCCACACTCACCAGATCTCATCCAATGGCCTCCACACTCACCAGATCTCATCCAATGGCCTCCACACTCACCAGATCTCATCCAATGGCCTCCACACTCACCAGATCGCATCTAATGGCCTCCACACTCATCAGATCTCATCCAATGGCCTCCACACTCATCAGATCTCATCCAATGGCCTCCACACTCACCAGATCTCATCTAATGGCCTCCACACATACCAGATCTCATCTAATGGCCTCCACACTCACCAGATCTCTTCCAATGCCCTCCACACTCACCAGATCTCATCCAATGGCCTCCACACTCACCAGATCTCATCTAATTGCCTCCACACTCACCAGATCTCATCCAATGGCCTCCACACTCACCAGATCTCATCTAATTGCCTCCACACTCACCAGATCGCATCCAATGGCCTCCACACTGTGGTGGAACAGGAGATTTGCATCACGGATGTGCAGCCAACAAATCTGCAGCGACTGCGTGATGCTACCATGTCACTATGGAGCAAAATCTCTGAGGAACGTTTCCAACACCTTGTTGAATCTACACCACGAAGAATGAAGGCAGTTCTGAAGGCAAAAGGGGGACCCACCCGGTACTAGCAAGGTGTAGGGCACAGAACCATGCCATTTGGTTGCTGTGTTTGTTTAACAAATAATGGACGCCTGTCCAACAAGGGCAATGTGTTCCCATGCGGTGCGGGAAATGCGCACAGAAACACGTGTTTCCTGGAACGCAATTAGCGCCATAAGAAAAACAAACTTAGAAACATTGGCGGTCAATAGCAGTTGAACCACTCTACCATCCCCCACCCCCAAACCAATTACACAATCAAGAACTCCCCCGCTTTCCCCTTTAGGACCGGTTCAAACCAGAACATGGTGCGGGAAAGACGTGTTCTCTGCAAGTTTCCCCAACCACATTCAAAACGCACTGCGTTTGACATCTACTGCGGGTGCCAACACATGGTTAACAAATGCAGAGCAATGTGATTGGGCGCAGCCCATTTTTCAAAAGTAGCGCATGCACTACTTTTTTTTGTGCTAGCTGCTGCGATTTCATATATTTTTATTATTATTTTATTATATATTATATATTTGGCAAGTACAGAATCACAGTATCATAGCTCCCAACTGTCCCTGATTTCGAGGGACTGTCCCTGATTTGGAGCAATGTCCCTCTGTCCCTCATTCCTCCTCATTTGTCCCTCATTTTGGTCTGATCTATATAGATGTATATAAAATGAACTTTTTATCTTCCAAAAAAGTGTTTCCCAGTGCTAAACCTTCCATCCAAATTCTAAATTGCTGCATTTGTAAATGTCAAAAGCCAATATAAAGCAAGAGGTAGTAAAGAAAAAAAAGAAAAAAAGATGACTTGTAGGTTTAACTAATCTTTTTTTGTAAAATTTTCCTTTAACCACTTGCCCACCGGGCACTTAAACCCCCTTCCTAACCAGGCCAATTTTCAGCTTTCGGTGCTCTCACATTTTGAATGACAATTACTCAGTCATGCAACACTGTACCCAAATGAATGTTTTGTCCTTGTTTTCACACAAATACAGCTTTCTTTTGGTGGTATTTAATCACCGCTGGGTTTTTTATTTTTTGCGCTATAAATCAAAAAAGACAGAAAATTCAGTAAAAAATAACTAAAAATTATTTGTTTCTATTAAAAATTTATTGCAGAGTATTGGCAGAGATTGGCGAGTATTGGCAGAGTATTGGCAAGTATTGGCAGAGTATTGGCGAGTATCGGCAGAGTATTGGCAAGTATTGCAGTGTTGCAGAGTATTGCACAGTATTGGCAGAGTATTGGCAAGTATTGGCAGAGTATTGGCAAGTATTGGCGAGTATTGGCAGAGTATTGGCAGAGTATTGGCAAGTATTGGCAGAGTATTGGCAAGTATTGGCAGAGTATTGGCGAGTATTGGCAAGTATTGCAGTGTTGCAGAGTATTGCACAGTATTGGCAGAGTATTGCAGTGCTGGCAGAGTATTGCACAGTGTTGGCAGAGTATTGCACAGTATTGCTAGAGTATTGCAGTGCTGGCAGAGTATTGCACAGTATTGGCAGAGTATTGCACAGTATTGGTAGAGTATTGCAGTGCTGGCAGAATATTGCACAGTATTGGCAGAGTATTGCAGTATTGGCAGAGTATTGCAGTGCTGGCAGAGTATTGCACAGTGCTGGCAGAGTACTGTCACTGACCAGCGCTGTGGCACTACACATCCAGCCCACAGCGCTGCTGCCATCTCTCCCCCTCTCCGCTTCTCCCCTCTCACTGTACTGATCGGTACAGAGAGGGGAGGGAGGAACCGGCGTCATGACGTGACACCTGTTTGTTTACACGTCATTTGACGGAGCGATCACGTGGTAAACAGCCGCTATCAGCAGCCGTTTACCGTGATTCGTGATGCGCCGGGTCCGGATGTTCCCGAGTGCGCGCCCCAGGGGGCACGCGGGAGCAAGATTCTGGGAGGACGTCCCACGGACGAAAAGTCTGATGGAGCCCACACATCGGCGGATTTTCCGACAACATGGTCCGATCAGACATTTTCCATCGGAATTTCCGACCGTGTGTACGGGGCATAACTGTGGGGGACGTGGCTACATGTGACACGTCACTGATCTCTGCTCCCGAGCAGAGATCAGTGACACTGTTGCCAGGCAGAACGGGGAAATGCTTGTTTACATTAGCATCTCCCCGTTCTTCCTCCCCGTGAGACAATCGCGGGTATCCCTGCGGACATCGAGTCCGCAGGACCTGCGAACCCGACTCACGGAGCTTGCCACACGCCCTCAGGCTGCCTCTTAAAGGGCAACGTACAGGCACAAATCTTTGGGCCCTCTCTTCCCATATGCCCCAGGCACAGAACCCCCCCCACAAAAAAAATGGAGCACTAATCTGCATGCTCCCCCCCCCTAAGCATAAATCCCCCCTCCTCCCAGTAAAAATCAATCCCAGTACAAATCAACCCCACTTCTGAAATCCCCCCTGGCACAAATCTTTGCCCCCTCTCTTCCCATATTCCGCAAGCACAAATCCCCCCCCCACCCCAAATAAAAACGTCCCCCCTCCTGGCACAATTCTTCTACCCTGATATTTCCCATCCGAGCACAAATGCCCCCCCCCCCCCCCACTTAAAATCCCCCTCCCCTAGCACAACTACTCCCCATTCATCCCTACTAGCATAAATCCCCCCCCCCCCCCCCCAAAAGAAAATGAATTTTCGATCTCAGCACAAATCCCCATCCCCCCCCCCCACCATATTACCTTTTGCAGCACAAACCACCCAAAGTCCCCCCTCCGAGCACAAATCCTCTTCCCCCCATCTCTCCCTTCCCAACACAAATCCCCCCCAAATCATCACTCCTAGTACACCTCCAAAAATGTCCCCTCCTAAGACAATTTTTACCCCCTGCCACCCCCCCCCCCCCCTCACCCCCAAATTCCTCCTCTCAACTCAGTGCCCAGGGCAGCCGTCCCTCCTGCCCACCCCTTGTCCCGGCTCTGTGTCAATGGAAGTTGAAAGATAACACTCACTGACAGGTTTGCCAACCTCCTGCAGCATTTTTTACTGACAAAACATAGAACATTTACTGATCACTGGGTGAAAGTAAAGGAGACAAAAAAAAGCCTAAAAAAAAAAGAAAAACGAATGCGGCCACCACCTCCAAGAACTGGCAAGCTGCAATATAACAAATGTTTGTATTTTGGGTTTATTATCACTATAAGTTATAATACAGAGTCGCAGTGATTATATGGTTTATATTTCTGCTGCAGAGACTTTGCCGTTATTACAAACCCCACGCTGAATAATCTGCACATTCACAAACGATGGCGCCGATCATTAGAAACTCAGCTCCACTATGAAAGGCCATTCACCAGAGTCCCCGGAAAACAGAGCCGCCATTGTATCTGGAGACACATGCCACCTTTGAAGCACTGAGCTCATTCACTGCTTCTTCAGTATGTCAATGTGCGAGGGTCCCCCTGATTCACTACGCCCGGGGGTCCTTGTTAACCCCAACGGGGCTTCTTCCGCAACGCACTTTGTCCGACAATATATTCACCATAAGGCTGGTTTCACACCGATGGCATTTTTAGTGCTTTTTGCATTTTGCAGATTTGTACTACAGTACATTTACCATGGTTTCCTATGGAACACGATCTGCGGTGCAAATCTGCAAAATGCAAAAAGCACTAAAAATGCCATCGGTGTGAATCCAGCCTAAAGACGAACGTTCCGTACAACGACTGAAAGGAACCTGCTAGCAGGGCTGGTGCAAGGATTTTTGACATGGTTTCCTATGGAACAGTAAAAATCAATCCCAGTACAAATCAACCCCACTGCTGAAATCCCCCCTGGCACAAATCTTTGCCCCCTCTCTTCCCATATGCCGCAAGCACAAATCCCCCCCCCACCCCAAATAAAAACGTCCCCCCTCCTGGCACAATTCTTCTACCCTGATATTTCCCATCCGAGCACAAATGCCCCCCCCCCCACTTAAAATCCCCCTCCCCTAGCACAACTACTCCCCATTCATCCCTACTAGCATAAATCCCCCCCCCCCCCCCAAAAGAAAATGAATTTTCGATCTCAGCACAAATCCCCATCCCCCCCCCCACCATATTACCTTTTGCAGCACAAACCACCCAAAGTCCCCCCTCCGAGCACAAATCCTCTTCCCCCCCATCTCTCCCTTCCCAACACAAATCCCCCCCAAATCATCACTCCTAGTACACCTCCAAAAATGTCCCCTCCTAAGACAATTTTTACCCCCTGCCACCCCCCCCCTCCCCCAAATTCCTCCTCTCAACTCAGTGCCCAGGGCACCCGTCCCTCCTGCCCACCCCTTGTCCCGGCTCTGTGTCAATGGAAGTTGAAAGATAACACTCACTGACAGGGTTGCCAACCTCCTGCAGCATTTTTTACTGACAAAACATAGAACATTTACTGATCACTGGGTGAAAGTAAAGGAGAAAAAAAAAAGCCTAAAAAAAAAAAGAAAAACGAATGCGGCCACCACCTCCAAGAACTGGTAAGCTGCAATATAATAAATGTTTGTATTTTGGGTTTATTATCACTATACGTTATAATACAGAGACGCAGTGATTATATGGTTTATATTTCTGCTGCAGAGACTTTGCCGTTATTACAAACCCACGCTGAATAATCTGCACATTCACAAACGATGGCGCCGATCATTATAAACTCCGCTCCACTATGAAAGGCCATTCACCAGAGTCCCCGGAAAACAGAGCCGCCATTGTATCTGGAGACACATGCCACCTTTGAAGCACTGAGCTCATTCACTGCTTCTTCAGTATGTCAATGTGCGAGGGTCCCCCTGATTCACTACGCCTGGGGGTCCTTGTTAACCCCAACGGGGCTTCTTCCGCAACGCACTTTGTCCGACAATATATTCACCATAAGGCTGGATTCACACCTATGGCATTTTTAGTGCTTTTTGCATTTTGCAGATTTGTACTACAGTCCATTCACCATGGTTTCCTATGGAACACGTTCTGTAGTGCAAATCTGCAAAATGCAAAAAGCACTAAAAATGCCATCGGTGTGAATCCAGCCTAAAGACGAACGTTCCGTACAACGACTGAAAGGAACCTGCTAGCAGGGCTGGTGCAAGGATTTTTGACACCCTTGGCGAAACCTTATTTTGCCCCCCCCCCCCCATTGGCTCCACCACCTTTGCCCTGCCCATGTATACCCTATCTTTTTAATGAAGCGCCCATCAAATGCAGCCCACCAGCGCCCATCAATGCAGCCTCACCAGCGCCCATCAATGCAGCCTACCAGCGCTCATGAATGCAGCCTCACCAGCGCTCATGAATGCAGCCTTTACCAGCGCCCATCAATGCAGCTTACCAGCGCCCATCAATGTAGCCTCACCAGCGCCCATCAATGCAGCTTCACCAACGCTCATGAATGCAGCCTCACCAGCGTCATGAATGCAGCCTTTACCAGCGCCCATCAATGCAGCTTACCAGCGCCCATCAATGCAGCCTCACCAGCGCCCATCAATGCAGCTTCACCAACGCTCATGAATGCAGCCTCACCAGCGCTCATGAATGCAGCTTCACCAGCGTCCATCAATGCAGCTTACCAGCGCTCATGAATGCAGCCTCACCACTGCTCATGAATGCAGCCTTTACCAGCGCCCATCAATGCAGCTTACCAGCGCCCATCAATGCAGCCTCACCAGCGCCCATCAATGCAGCCTCACCAGCGACCATCAATGCAGCTTCACCAGCGCCCATCAAAGCAGCTTACCAGCGCTCATGAATGCAGCCTCACCAGCGCTCAGGAATGCAGTCTCACCAGCGCCCATCAATGCAGCTTACCAGCGCTCATGAATGCAACCTCACCAGCGCTCATGAATGCAGCCTTTACCAGCGCCCATCAATGCAGCTTACCAGCGCCCATCAATGCAGCCTCACCAGCGCCCATCAATGCAGCCTCACCAGTGCCCATTAATGCAGGCAGTGCCCATCAATGCAGCCTACAAGTGACCATCAATAAATGTTTGTTTTCTTCCATTCATTCGGGAGTCGGGACAAAGACACAGTCCTCCACTGTTGCTGCCTCTTTAACACTATGTGCAAATGGACATTTTTGACACCCTAGGCGAAACCTTATTTTTCTCCCCCCCATTGGCCCCACCCCCTTTGCCCTGCCCATGTATACCCTATCTTTTTAATGAAGCACCCATCAAATGCAGCCCACCAGCGCCCATCAATGCAGCCTCACCAGCGCCCATCAATGTAGCCCACCAGCGCCCATCAATGCAGCTTACCAGCGCTCATCAATGCAGCTTACCAGCGCCCATCAATGCAGCCTCACCAGCGCCCATCAATGCAGCCCACCAGCGCCCATCAATGCAGCTTACCAGTGCTCATGAATGCAGCCTCACCAGCGCTCATGAATGCAGCCTTTACCAGCGCCCATCAATGCAGCTTACCAGCGCCCATCAATGCAGCCTCACCAGCGCCCATCAATGCAGCCTCCCCAGTGCCCATTAATGCAGGCAGCGCCCATCAATGCAGCCTACAAGTGACCATCAATAAATGTTTGTTTTCTTCCATTCATTCGGGAGTCGGGACAAAGACACAGTCCTCCACTGTTGCTGCCTCTTTGACACTATGTGCAAATGGACATTTTTGACACCCTAGGCGAAACCTTATTTTTCTCCCCCCCATTGGCCCCACCCCCTTTGCCCTGCCCATGTATACCCTATCTTTTTAATGAAGCGCCCATCAAATGCAGCCCACCAGCGCCCATCAATGCAGCCTCACCAGCGCCCATCAATGTAGCCCACCAGCGCCCATCAATGCAGCTTACCAGCGCTCATCAATGCAGCTTACCAGCGCCCATCAATGCAGCCCACAGCGCCCATCAATGCAGCTTATCAGCGCTCATGAATGCAGCCTCACCAGCGCTCATGAATGCAGCCTTTACCAGCGCCCATCAATGCAGCCTCACCAGCGCCCATCAATGCAGGCCGCGCCCATCAATGCAGCCTACAAGTGACCATCAATAAATGTTTGTTTTCTTCCATTCATTCGGGAGTCGGGACACAGACACAGTCCTCCACTGTTGCTGCGTCTTTGACACTATGTGCAAATGGAGCGGCGGCAGCTGATGCTGAGACTTTGTTGCTTGCTGCAGAAAGAAGAGAGTCGGAACACCAGTGGCCGGGCGCCCCTAGGCACCAGTGCACCCTAGGCGGCTGCCTAGTTTGCCTAGTGGTAGCACCGGCCCTGCCTGCTAGCCGGACGGACAAATAACCCCCAAACTTGTCCAGAAGATTATTACAAAGTTCTACATTTGCTGCCATCTTGGAAATGATGCCCGGGGGATGGGTGACTCTCCGGACCACCTGAAGCAGCCCTTTGCTGTGGAGTCACATTTTATATTAAAATGCCCCTAAAACGCCCTTTTCACTGCTGGTGAATAGCATGGTATTAGTAAAGGTACATTGATCGAATCTCGTCTATAGGATTGTGCTTGAGAAAGATTCAGTGTAATGATTGTAATATTACCAAGATGTAGACACTGTGCTGTACATTACATTCCTTCCTAAACTACGACATCCTGAAATGACCGAGACTCACCATAGGACTGGAAAGTGGACCAGTATTGTAGAGTATTACAGTATGCAGAACACCACACAGAATACTACTGAGGGAAGGGAAGGGAAAGGAACAGGAAGGAAAGGGAAGGAACAGGAAAGGAAAGGGAAGGGATGGGAAGGAAAAGAAAGGGAAGGAAAGGAAAGGGACGGGAAGCAAAGGGAAGGGAAGCAAAGGAAAGGAAAGGAAAGGAAAGGAAAGGAAAGGAAAAGGGAAGGGAAGGGAAGGGAAGGAAAGGGAAAGGGAAGGAAAGGGAAGGAAAGGGAAGGAAAGGGGGAAGGGAAGGGGAAGGGGAAGGGAAGGAAAGGGGGAGGGGGAAAGGAAAGGAAAGGAAAGGGAAGAGAAGAAAAGGGAAGGGAAAGGGAAGGGACGTGAAGGAAAGGGAAGGAAAGGGAGGGAAGGAAAGGAAAGGAAAGGGAAGAGAAGGCAAGGGAAGGGACGTGAAGGAAAGGGAAGGAAAGGAAAGGCAAGGGATGCGAAGGGAAAGGAAAGGAAATGAAATGAATGGGAAGGGAAGGAAAAGGAGAGGAAAGGAAAGATATTTTAAAGTATGCAGCACCACTACGAAGCACAGAATCTGATTAGATGTGATAAGTGTCTATGACAGTGGTAAGAAAATAAATGCAGATAGATAGGTAGATAGATAGAGCAATCAAGCAAGAGAGGGAGAGAAAGGAAGGAAGGAAGGAAGGAAGGAAGGAAGGAACGAACGAAGGATAAGATAACATATGTGTATATGACAGTGGCAAGAAATTAGATGTAGACAGGTAGATAGATAGATAGATAGATAGATAGATAGATAGATAGATAGATAGATAGATAGATAGATAGATAGATAGATGAAGGAAGGATGGAGGGAAGGGAGGAAGGAAGGAGGAAGGAAGGAGGAAGGAAGGGAGGGAGGAAATAGATAAAGCAAAAGAGGAAAGAAGGAAGGAAGGAAGGATCATCTCTTGAATAAATTGGTTGCAGGAACACAAACCAGATTGGTTGATATGCCATGTAGATTTCTGGGAAGGCGGTCCACAAGGTTTAGGAGTGTGTCTATGGGAATGTTTGACCATTCAGGCACTGATGTTGGAAGAGAAGGCCTGGCTCGCAGTCTCCACTCTAATTAATCCCAAAGGTGTTCTATCGGGTTGAGGTCAGGATTCTGTGTAGGCCAACTTGTGTAGTCAAGTTCCTCCACCCCAAACTCGCTCATCCATGTCTTTATGAACCTTGCTTAGACACACTCCTAAGCCTTTCCAGAAGAGTTGAAGCTGTTATAGCTGCAAAGGGTGGGCCAACTCAATATTGAATCCTACGGACAAAAGCCCCCGTACACACGGTCGGATTTTTGCATGGATTCTGTCCGATCGGACAATGTTGTTGAAAAATCAGACCGTGTGTATGCACCATCGGACAGTGTACGTCGGATTGTCCGACGGACAAAGTCCTATCTCCTGCTGGATAGATTTGCCGACAACACGGTCCGATCACACCAAATCCGATCGTGTGTACGGTTGTCCGACCGGACAAAGTGCTACGCATGCTCAGATCACATTACAAGACCAAAGCTATTGGCTACTAGCCTCTACGTAGTCCCGTCGTAGGCAACAAACGTCACCACGTTCAGAATGATCGGATTTTCCGACAACTTTGTCTGACCGTGTGTACGCAAAACCAACATCAGACAAAGTATGACGGACATGATCCGACGGACCTGGTCCTCGGATAATCCGCGCGTGTGTATGGGGCTTAAGACTGGGATGTCATTAAAGTTCATGTGCGTGTAAAGGCAGGTGTCCCAATACTTTTGGCAATATAGTATATACAGTATATATATTTATATAAAATATTTTTTTTTTTTATCCAACCAGCGTGTAAGTCAATCAAAACAATCAATTCCACAAACGATCAATCATCTGAACAATTTCGACTGAATTTGATCAATCTGAGTCTATCAGCCAGGACGGAAAATGATCAATTGTTGTGTATTGATCCGACAGCTCCGAGATACTCTGTTCATCAATACAATTGTATATCAATTGATCGGATTATTAGAATACATGGTGGAAACAAGGATGCGACCGATAGCTTATGATTGTAAGTTACAATCATATTTTACATTCCCATGTGTGTCATATCGATCCAATGGGTTGTTGACTATGGATCTAGTACTTCTATCAAAACAGACCAATCAGAAAATAAAATCGATCATTTATAAAAGTTTGTATCGCCACCATTGGGTGCGCACCACACAATCGATGGAATCCTTCACTAACCGTCAAACCTTCATCAAGCACAGCCAATAGCTTATGGAACCTCAAAGGCTTTCATTAAACTGAAAACAGATGTTGAAAAGACGAGCAACGCGTTTTATATCTAAATTGGCCACATAAAAAAAAACGCCATTACAATAGAGAGGGGGGTGGGGCTTAGCTCCTGTGTTATTGAGGGTGCATTCCTTGCTCTGCTCCAGCATAAGCTGTGCTCTCCATTTATGATTTCTGATATCCCTC
This sequence comes from Lithobates sylvaticus, assembly GCA_028564925.1. Classification (NCBI taxonomy): domain Eukaryota; kingdom Metazoa; phylum Chordata; class Amphibia; order Anura; family Ranidae; genus Lithobates; species Lithobates sylvaticus. The sequence goes on along the minus strand of CM053034.1, from coordinate 212,882,003 downwards.
TACTTATCACCATCCGTCTTCCACTGATGGTAGTCCAGCAAGTCGTAGGGAAATACCACATCTAAACCATTCAAACCTACAAATATCATGCAATGTTTTAAATTTGTGTATAATCATGTACATATGTTGAATTTTTCTATATTCTTTATCAATTGATAATGTTAAAATAAACTTTTTTTTTTTACAAAAATAATATTTCAACTAATTTTTGGGTTTTTAATTATGTATAGCAGGATATCTGCGCTAAACCCAAAGGACAAATAAATGAGTGCATATATATATATAAATATTTAAAGAAAAGGCACAAAAGTTCCAAGAGGGTAGGTTCTTTCCAGCTTAAGCAGCGCTTAAAAAACAAAAACTCATAAAATAGAAAATAAATTTTTTTAATTAAATAAAAGAACGTATGAGCAAAACTGAACTGTTTAAAATTAAGAAATGTGACAGTCCTGGTGTTGGGTAATTTCTCATATTAAAAGACAGTTTTTATCACTGAAGAGATGTTCCACCGTCAAAACACCATGTGATTCCACTCCCTATAGGAATTGCACTCACTGAACGCCTAATAAAAAATTGCTTATATATAAAATAAATATATATATATATATAAAATAAATATATGTATATATAAAATATAAAATAAATATATATATAAATATAAAATAAATATATATAAATAAATTAAGGCTGTTACTGATTAAAATTTTCGTGTTCGATTAATGTTTTTTTTTTTTTTAAATCGATAAATCGGCTAATTTTGATTAATTATAGCGCACATACAGATCCAACTACTTTTAGCTGATCTCCTTGCATTGCAACTCTGCATTAGTCAGTGGTAGATGTGGTATACACTATATACAATCACCCGACACTAGTTAGTTTCCACAATCCATGACTTAACTTCACAGTTCACACAAATACGTTTTAAATTCAAACTGTAGCACTGACGTAAGTCATTTTTTTTCTCCACAGTAGCGTGACAATCCCTCCACCTCCGGTCTAACTAATCACTCTCACCTTATGGTATGGATCCCTGTGCAAACAGGTGGTCATGCAAGCGGGTATCAAAAGGGTTAACACGGACCATAAACTTCTCTCATGTCTCCTTAGATCTCAGCAAGGACACCAGGTCATGGGTAGAAAGAAAAGATCGAAGTGCTCACCGATTAAGTATAAGATTTCATTTTTGTGTTCAAACACAAACTACTCACATAAAGATGATAAAAACACAACATGTAAAGCCGACAATCGTGTTAGTTTCGTAGGGCAGCAGCGGGTGACGCCATGCGTAGCTCCTCCCCCGTACGCGTTACGTTCAATCAGAAATTTGACGTCACCAGACTCCTCCCCCTTCCCTTCGTTAGCAGATGGAGGCACTTGGGGAAGGGGGAGGAGTCCGGTGACGTCGATGTCCGTGATGTCACCGGATCTCCGACGGAATCCCTGAAGACCCGGAAGCCGGCGGAGAGGTGAGTACCAATCAAAAGAATTTTGATCGATCAAAAAAATGAACGATTAATCGAGGAATTAATCTTTAATTTCCACAGCCCTAATATAAATATATATAAATATAAAATAGATATAAAAAATAAATATCTAAAAATATATATTCAAAATATATATTTTGGTTGCGCATTTTTATTGTTGTACACATTTTTGTTTTTTAATTGCCTTAAAAATCCCAAACTAGAGGTTTAAAACAGTTTTCAGTTCTCTCCATTTATATGACACACGGGTGGGCTCAGACGCCATGGGCTAGATCAGTTCAGAATTCTCAATTCATTAAGAAACATCAAAAGGGTTTTATGAATTTGAGTGCGTAGACAGATTTTCCCAGCATTCATCTGTTGAAATGATCCAGTCCTGTGTAAGGCATTGCCCGATTTTGCTGTTTTTTGCACCTGCCTCGTGTTTTGTGCTTGCGGCTAGTAAAGACATTATCACACGTTTGGAGCCGTGTTCTGCGTTTTATCCCAAAGTGTTAAACATACAGTTTCTTAAAAGCCCACGGATGCTTTTAGTCTTATTCAGAAAATAAGTGCTCCTTCTGTAGTGCAAGGCCAATAAGAATTTGCTGTTGTCTGATTAGTACAGCGTATAGATTGGGATGGGTTGCTGTAGCTGTAAATTATTTTTGAATTAGGCTTATGGGAAACTGGTACTATGACAGTGAATGGGGTGGTCATTTTTTAATGAATTGGCCTGCTGTGGATAAGGAAACGTGCTAGCTAGGATCTAGTGCTAAGTAACCACGCCTCTCCGCAAGGAAACGTGTTTGGTAAGGGAAGTCAGGGTTTGATTATGAACTGGTCTATGTATTAGCTAATTCTTACAATGAATGTTTTCTGTACATTCCTGAAGCCCAACCTGCAGCCTAAGGGCCACATACAGCCTTATGATACTGCTTGCATGGCCCTTTTACCCAGCAATCTATAGTAGGAGTGGGAGTATGATCACTAGACTCCTAACTCTACTAGATGACTCCTCATCTAGTCATCTAACTCTACTAACTTATCCTGGTCTCATTATCTTGCTAATTCTCATAATGAATGCTTTCTGCAGACCCCTGGTGCCCAACCTGTGGCCCAGAGGCCACATGCACCCCTATGGCAGTTCTTAGGCAGCCCTTGGACACCAGCAATCTATGGTAGGAGTAGAAGCATTGCTTTGTGAAGAGGTAATAGCAACAAACTCTACTAGACTCATGTAACATGTCCCCAGTCTCATTATCTTGCTAATTCTTACAATGAATTCTTTCTGCAGACCCCTGGTGCCCAACCTGTGGCCCAGAGGCCACATGCAGCCCTATGGTAGTTTTTGGGCAGCCCTTGGATCCCAGCAATCTATAGTAGGAGTGGAAGCATTAATTTGTGATGGTGTAATAGCAATAAGCTCTACTAGACTCATGTAACATGTCCCTAGACTCTTATTGTGTTGCCATTTCTTACTAGAAATGTTTTCAGTAGACCACTGGTTCCTAACCTATGGCCGATTGGCTCTTCTTATGTGGCCCTTGGACCCCAGCAATCTATAGTAGGAGTAGAAGCATTGATTTGTGAAAAGGTAATAGCAACAAGCTCTACTAGACTCATGTAACATGTCCCCAGTCTCATTATCTTGCTAATTCTTACAATAATTGCTTTCTGCGGACCCCTGGTGCCCAACAAGTAGCTCTATGGTAGCTCTTGGGCAGCCCTTGGATCCCAGCAATCTATAGTATGAGTGGGAGCATTAATTTGTGAAGGTGTAATAGCAATAAGCTCTGCTAGACTCATTTAACATGTCTCTAGTCTCTTATTGTTTTGCAATTTCTCACTATAAATGTTTTCAGTAGACCACTGGTACCCAGCCTATGGCCAATTGGCTCTTCTTATGTGGCCCTTGGATCCCAGCAATCTATGGTAGGAGTAGAAGCATTGATTTGTGAAGAGGTAATAGCAACAAGCTCTACTAGACTCATGTAACATGTCCCCAGTCTGGTTATCTTGCTAATTCTTACAATGAATTCTTTCTGTAGACCTATGGTGCCCAACCTGTGGCCCAGAGGCCACATGCAGCCCTATGGTAGTTTTTGGGCAGCCCTTGGATCTCAGCAATCTATAGTAGAAGTGGAAGCATTCATTTGTGAAGGAATAATAGCATCAAGCTCTACTAGACATGTAACATGTCCCTAGTCTCTTATTGTGTTGCCATTTCTTACTAGTAGAAATGTTTTCAGTAGACCACTGGTTCCTAACCTATGGCCAATTGGCTCTTCTTATGTGGCCCTTGGACCCCAGCAATCTATAGTAGGAGTAGAAGCATTGATTTGTGAAGCGGTAATAGCAACAAGCTCTACTAGACTCGTGTAACATGTCCCCAGTCTCATTATCTTGATAATTCCTACAATGATTGCTTTCTGCAGACCACTGGTGCCCAACCTGTGGTCCAGAGGCCACACATAGCTATATGGTAGTTCTTGGGAAGCCCTTGGATCCCAGCAATCTATAGTGGGAGTGGAAGCATTGGTTTGTAAAGGGGTAAAAGCAACAAGCCCTGCTAGACTTATGTAACATGTCCACAGTCTCTTATTATCTTGCCAGATCTTACAATAAATTTTTTCAATAGACCCCTCTTCTTATGTGGCCCTTGGACCCCAACAATCTATAGTAGGAGTGGGAGCATTTATTTGTGAAGAGGTAATAGCAACAAGCTCTACTAAACTCATATGACATGCCTCCAGTCTCATTATCTTGCTAATTCTTACAATGAATGCTTTCTGCAGACCCCTGGAGCCCAACCTGTGGCCCAGAGGCCACATGCAGCCCTATGGTAGTTCTTTGGCAGCCCTTGGATCCCAGCAATCTATAGTAGGAGTGGAAGCATTCATTTGTAAAGGGGTGATAGCAATAAGCTCTGCTAGACTCATTTAGCATGTCCCTAGTCTCTTATTGTGTTGCCATTTCTTACTATAAATGTTTTTAGTAGACCACTGGTTCCCAACCTATGGCCAATTGGCTTTTCTTATGTGGCCCTTGGACCCCAGCAATCTATGGTAGGAATGGGAGCATTGATTTGTGAAGAGGTAATAGCAACAAGCTCTACTAGACTTATGTAACATATCCCGGTCTCATTATCTTGCTAATTCTTATAATGAATGCTTTCTGCAGACCCGTGGTGCACAACCTGTGGCCCAGAGGCCACATGCAGCCCTATGGTAGTTCTTGGGAAGCCCTTGGATCCCATAAATCTATAGTAGGAGTAGAAGCATTGATTTTTGAAGAGGTAATAGCAACAAGCTCTACTAGACTTATATAACATGTCCCCAGTCTCATTATCTTGCTAATTCTTATAATGAATGCTTTCTGCAGACCCCTGGTGCCCAACCTGTGGCCCAGAGGCCACACGTAGCCCTATGGTAGTTCTTGGGCAGCCCTTGGATCCTGGAAATCTATAGTGGGAGCGGGAGAATTGGTTTGTAAATAGGTAATAGCTACAAGCTCTGCTAGACTTATGTAACATGTCCACAGTCTCTTATCTTGCCAGTTCTTACAATAAATGTTTTCAATAAGGTGCGCATGCGCGGGACTTCCGGGAAGACGCTCTGAACGGGAGCTCCGCACCGCTCCGGCCTCATTCAGCCCCCTAAGCGCTCAGTTCGAGCAAGACCCGTCCGGTCTTCAGCCCACAGCCTCCTGAGGGTGCCAGGCACCCACCGATATGCCCGAGGGGACGCATAAAAGCGAAGTTAGCCGGCAACTCACCTACAGCCAGGCGACCTCGGTCCCAGCCAAGATGGCGGCCGCAACACGAGGCAGCATGGATGATCCGGACTCCATTGCAGATCCACCAGCCCTCCAGCAGCACTTGCAGCAACACAACAGCCTCCTGACGACCCCCGTGAGTACCTGCATCCCCCAGGGGATCTCCCCGGCCTCCACAGCATCCCTGCTGGGCAGAACATTCGGAAGCCTCCCCCCCACTCCACTCCAGGGATCTCCCTTGGGCCTAGAGAGCCCCCACCACCTTCACCCCCTACAACAGACCCACTCCGCTGACATGCAGCTCATGCTGCAACACTTCTCAGAGATGCTAGCCCAAAACGCCATGCAAATCACTGCCACCATTAAGGCAGATCTACAGGGCCTGGGGGCACGCATGGATGTCATAGAGCAAGCTGTAGACAACACAGCTGCACGCACCAACCAAAATACCGCTTGCATCCAAACTTTGCAAGACCAACTAGAAACAGCTCTCTCCAAAATTGACGATTTGGAGAACAGAAGCAGAAGGTACAACTTCCGCATAAGAGGAATCCCCGAGTCCACCACGGACATCCCTAGCACGATCAAATCGTTCATCAAAGAACTTTTGCCTGATATCCAAGAGCACAGACTGGAACTAGACAGGGCGCACAGAGCCCTCCAACCCCCCAGACAAGATGGTCTCCCAAGGGACATCGTGGTCAAACCGCACTACTACAGTGTCAAAGAAGACATCATGAGACACACACGCAACCGAGATACCCTAACCTTCCAGGGCAACAAGGTCCAAGTTTTTGCGGACATTTCACCCGCCACTGTGCAGAAACGCAGGTCCCTTAAGCCCCTCCTAGAGGTCCTCATGCAAAACTCCATCAAATACCGCTGGTCCTTCCCGTTCCGGCTCCAATTCCACTTCAAAGACAAATCATATGGATTCTCCTCATTCCACGATGGCGAACACCTTCTGCTCCAGCTTGGACTCATCTCCCAAGACCTAGTCCCCCATCAGGCTCCAAGCAAGTCGGTCTCCTCCAAGCGTCCACCACCAGGCAGCCCCCTGACCCCGCTGTGGAACAAGCAACAAACGAAGAGACACCGCGAATCACATCCCCCGAGATGAAGACCTTTATTTGCCTCTCCTCACTGAGAGGCTTTGTCCTTACTATTTTTCAGGATTCCATCTTCCCCTGAACCTGGTTCCCCCCTCCCCTTCATGTACCATTCGTTTTGCTGCTCTGGCCATTTCATTTTGACATTTATGTTATCCCTCCTAGGGCCATTTAAATGATCGCCTCAGCTCCTCTCCAGGTTCAGGGGAAGACGCACCCTCTAAGCCCTGACCATTTTTTAGTCAGGCCTGGGTACATTTTGACCTGGGCAGGGCCCCCTTAGTCCTACCCGTGACGACAGGGGCTTCCCTCCCTCACTCGCAACTCCAGCCGGGGGTATGGTGGGTACCTGTGCTACTCGACAAGTATCCAGAAGGGATTAAACCCTACCCTCAGATCCCCCACAACATCAGTCCCCACAGCCTCCCCCGTCCTATTCCCATTCTGGACAATATTTTTCTTTTTTTTTCTCTTCCCCTCCCCTACAGGTACTCCTAACTAAGCTAGCCTTGTTCTACCCTGTGGGACATTGCAGGACTCATTCTAGGACTGACCTATGTTTAGGTTGCTAGTGGTTTCTTTATTATCTAATTTTTTGTTTTTTGTTTGTGTTTTTTGCCTTTTTGGCCGACTGGTCACACTGTTACCCCGATTTGGGGGCCTCCTCGGCCGGAGCGGCGCTGCTTGCCACTCCATCTGCTGTGACGCGGAGGGTACCCACTCCCTCCGGTGACACCAGACAGACAACCCTTTTGAGGTTGCACCCTCTCCAAATGCTCCCCTCGGGGAGCCTTTGGACCTGGACCCGGTTCGCCGGTCCTTTTTGCACTCCGACAGATACATTACGATTGTGTATACTTTGTTTTATATATTGGTTTATTAATCATCATGTTTTTCTTGCTGCTCTCCTTTCTTCTCTTTCTCCTCTCTCCCCCCCCCCCCTTCCTGCTCCCCTCCCCCACTCCCTTTCTCCCTCACACTCAGGACCCCTCGCGGAGAGGCACCACCTCAGTCTTCCTAGGACATCTACAAGAGCCCAACTCCCAGGCCACCTCCAGCAGACTTCTGCACCTAAAGGTAAGCTCCCACCGTTCATTTTCGCACCCACACTCAGACGCCCATGGCTGACACGGTAAATCACAAACAGTCACTTAGAGTGGCTTCTCACAACACTCAGGGGCTGAACTCCCCTTCTAAGCGCCGAAAAGCCTTTCAGAGTTACCATGCCAGAAGCCTTGATGTTGTTCTTCTCCAAGAAACTCACTTCCCAGCAAATTACACCCCTTCCTTCCTCCATCGCAACTACCCCACTTTCTACCTAGCCAATGCACAAACCAAGCAGAGAGGAGTTGCAGTACTATTATCCAAACGAATTCCCTTTGTACACAAGCACACGATACTAGACGAAAATGGTAGATTCCTCCTGGTCAAGGGACTTATTGGAGGGGAACTATTCTCATTAGTCTCCTACTATGCCCCCAACCAAGGTCAAGCGCGATTCTTCACCGCCATGCTTTCCACTCTTTCCCCCCATCTAGAGGGGAGAATCATAATGGGAGGAGACTCCAACACCACATTCGACCACGCCTTAGACAAGTCTTCACCAGACAAACCCCGTCTCACAAAACCCCCCAAGCAGAGCCTCAGAATAGCCCGCCTCTTCCACGAGTTGGGCCTGATAGACACTTGGAGGGAATTAAACCCCCTCACCAAGGACTATACACACTACTCCGCCCCCCACAAGACTTTCAGCAGGATAGACCACATCTTTATCCCCAATTCTGACATCCACTCAGCAACCCAGGCCTCCATACACGAAACCCCCTGGTCTGATCATTCCATAGTCACTCTCAAGATCCGCAGCTCGCTCTCACCCACTGGCCCTCCTCAGTGGCGCCTTAGTAAAACCCTCCTCTCCAATCCCGTCCACTGTAACATACTCGCACGAGAAATCAAAGATTTCTTCCGCCTGAACGACACGGGGGACACGTCCCCCAGCAATCTATGGGGCGCACACAAGGCAGTAATGAGAGGGAAAATAATCCAATTATCTTCTAAATTGAAGAGAGAACACAAGGTTACTGTGGAGAAGTTGGAAAAAGACTTTGAGCTCCTTAGCAAAGCCCATAAAGCCAACCCCTCCCCAGCCAGCCTTGCCCAGCTGGAAACCTCCCGGCTTGCCCTAAACTTAGCCCTCACCACTAGTGCTGACAAACACCTACACTGGCTAGGTGGCAGATACTACTTACAAGCCGATAAAATTGGCCCCAGGCTAGCGACAAAACTCACCCCCAAGATGAAAAATTTCTCACTTCCCAAGATCAAAACAACCTCGGGAGCCCTCTCCCAGAATCCCCAGAAGATTCTCGAGACCTTTCATGCGTTCTACTCAAATCTTTATTCCCCCCCCCCCCCTCTGACGACCCAGGCCCCCTAGAATCCTTCCTGGAAAATATTATTCTCCCGAAGCTTTCGGACTCCCACAGATCCATATTGGAAGCCCCTTTTACAATAGAAGAGGTTCAAGAGGTTATCAAAAACCTCAAGACAGACTCTGCCCCAGGCCCTGACGGGTTCTCTGCCAAATACTACAAAACCTTTTCCGAGATCCTCTCTCCTCGTCTGGTCCGGCTCTTCAACTCACTGCGTGATGGCTCCCCCCTAGAACCTGCAGCTAATTTAGCTTTCATTTCTGTGATTCCTAAACAAGGAAAAGACACTAGCGAGGTGAGCAACTACAGGCCAATATCACTAATTAACAATGACCTGAAAATCATGACAAAAATCCTGGCCAACAGAATGGCCTCCTTTATTGCGTCTTACGTACATAAGGACCAGGTGGGCTTCATACCTGGGAGACAGGGGCCGGACCAGATTAGGAGAGCAATAGACTTAATATCCCTTCTACAATCTGCTTGGGATGGCAATCCTTCCCAATCAGGCTACATCCTGTCGATTGACCTACAGAAGGCCTTCGACACAGTCACCTGGCCTTATCTCTTCACCATACTTGAACGTTGGGGCTTCGGCCCTAATTTCATGCAAACACTCTCCGCCCTATATTCTTCCCCGAAAGCCCAGATTAAATTACAGGGTCACCTATCCGAACAAATCCCAATCCTTAAAGGTACCAGACAGGGCTGCCCACTTTCTCCTTTACTCTTCGCTATAGCGATTGAGACTCTAGCTTCAGCAATAAGACAAGACCCCGATATTAGCGGAGTAGTTTGCGGCAATCAGACCCACAAATGTGCCCTCTTTGCGGACGACGTCCTCCTCTTCCTCACTTCCCCCCTTACTTCGACCCCTAAGGTTCTCCACCTGCTTAACTCCTTTGGATCGGTATCAGGCCTTAAGGTCAATATGTCAAAGTCCTTGGCCCTCAATATCACAACCCCCCAACACATGGCAGACAGACTCAAAGTCGAATTCCCCTTTGCCTGGAGCTCCATCTCCCTACCCTATTTAGGGGTCTTCCTGACCCCCAAAATAGATCTCCTATACCAACTCAACTATACCCCCATGTTAAAAAAACTCTCAGACGACCTAACACAATGGTCCCTATACAAGCTGTCCTGGCTGGGCAGAGTCAATTCTGTGAAAATGACCCTCCTCCCCAGACTACTATACCTTTTCAGGTCATTACCAATCCCCGTTAGAAAACGGGATCTGGACAGATTCCAGTCCACTCTCATTAAGTTTATCTGGGGAGGCAAGGGCCACCGTCTTCCCAATAAAGTTCTGTTCAGGGCAAAGAAAAAAGGGGGGCTAGGCCTCCCAAACCTCTGGAAGTATTACCAAGCTGCGCAACTCTGCCAGTTCTCTGCAATCTACTCTAAGACCCCGAAACCTGACTGGGTGGAAATCGAACGGCAAGCTACTCCCAATCACACTCTGGACTACCTAGCCTGGAGACCCCGTAAGGATCGCCCGGCGATCCTCTCTCCCACCCTATCGCACTCAATGTCCCTAAGTGACTCCCTACAAAAACACACCTCTTTGATATCCCCCTGGCACCCCCTCGCTCACATCTTTAACAACCCCCACTTCCAACCGGGGATGAACATCAAGGCCTTTGCATGGTGGCTCGATAAGGGTCTTTACAGGATTGGGCAATATTTTAATAACGACGGCCCCATATCACTCAAATATTGCATATCCAAGTTAGAATTGCCCCCCTCGGAAACGTACCGGTACTACCAGCTACGACATTTCTTACACAAGATCTGGGGCAGTTCAGACAGCCCGCTCTCGGTCACCCAGTATGAGTTTTGGTGCTCCTCAGCCATGGGCGTCAGGGGGGGCATTTCCCTGATCTACTCAGCGCTTGCTGAACCTCAGGGCAAAGCGAATTATATGTTAAAGTGGGAGCAAGACCTTCAGTTTGAATGGGACCTAGACACCTGGCACACTAATTTCTCCCGCTCATTTAAAGGCATCCTAAATACTTCCCTTATGGAAGCGGACATCAAGGTGCTTTCCAGATGGTATCTGGTACCCACCCGCCTTGCTAAATTTTACCCGCAGTCCTCTCCTCTCTGCTTCAGGGGTTGCGGCATCTTAGGCTCTCTTCTACACACACTCTGGGAATGCCCTAAAATCAGGGGCTTTTGGAACAAAATCTTTAATCTCATCCGTAAGGTAACAGGCTACAAAGTGCCCCAGGACCCAACCATAGCGCTCCTCAACGATGATATCCCACTTGTCCCTAAATTAACCCGCTCGCTCATCCACTTCATCCTCCTGGGCGCCAAATCTACTATAGCCCATGCATGGAAAACGCCCTCGGTCTCACTTAGCCGCGCGAAACAAAAAATCTCTTGGATAATGTCGCAAGAAAAAATAGCCCACTCCATACTGGATTCCACTGACAAGTTTCACCTCATTTGGGAACCTTGGGCTCTTTACACAGGGGTATCGCTAATCCTACTATGAGTCGGCCTTGACATTTTCTCGACTATGGTAGCACATACTCCCCTCCCCCTCTCCGCGAGGGTCCCCTCCTGATACTACCCCCCCCCCTTCCCCCCCCCCTCCTGCTATCGCCCCTTCTTCTTTCCCACTTCTCTCAATCTTCCTCTTTCTCTTCCTTCACTCCTTCAACTATTTCTTGAAGGGTCTCGGTTCGTTTAAAGACCCATGTAGTTATTTTTGGTTAATATGTTTGGAAGCTCGATAGTACGGAAGGGCAGCCCACCTGGTAGTAATTGCAGGTCATAGCACTCTAGGCAGCCTCTTTCCACCCCCCTGTTAATTGGGGGCCCGGGTTCAAGACCGCTGCGGCATGTTATCCCAAGCCTAAAGTAAGCACCCCACCCTAGGGTGCAGTATCACCTATCACGCTCTCTGGCACCCCCAGAGATGCTGGTCCTCGACCCTCCCGTGCACAGCAGGATCCCGATAGGGGTGCGCGGGGAGTAGGGGAACAGACCCCGATCCTGAGCCCTTTTATACTCCCCTAGGGGCCTCCACCCTCGGCCCAGTGGTCAGAAGCCTAAAACATTAGCCAGGTACCTTTGTCACCCCTTCCGTGACTCACCCGTAGCTCATACCCCTACCAGGGAATTACCAATTAATTCTTTCTGTAATATGCCTTTTGTATGCACCTCTTAGGGGGTTTCTTGATTATTTTGCTCACTGTTTATAACTTTGTAATGTTCATTTCTACAATAAAGGTTTTTGAAAACTCAAAAAAAAAAAAAATAACAAAAAAAAATGTTTTCAATAGACCCCTTGTATGTGGCCCTTGGACCCCAGCAATCTATAGTAGAAGTAGTAGCATTGGTTTGTAAATAGGTAATAGCTACACGCTCTGCTAGACTTATGTAACATGTCCACAGTCTCTTATTATCTTGCCTGTTCTTACAATAAATGTTTTCAATAGACCCCTCTTCTTATATGGCCCTTGAACCCCAGCAATCTATAGTAGGAGTGGGAGCATTGATTTGTGAAGGGGTAATTGCAACAAGCTCTACTAGACTCATGTAACATGTCCCCAGTTTCATTATCTTGCTAATTCTTACAATGAATTCTTTCTGCAGACCCCTGGTGCCCAAACTGTAGCCCAGAGGCCACACGCAGCCCTATGGTAATTCTTGGGCAACCCTTAGATCCCAGCAATCTATAGTGGGAGTGGGAGCATTGGTTTGTAAAGGGGTAACAGAAACAAGCCCTGCTACACTTATGTAACATGTCCATAGTCTCTTATTATCTTGCCAGTTCTTACCATACATGTTTTCAGTAGACTCCTTTTATGTGGCCCTTGGACACCAAGCAATGTATAGTGGGAGCACTGGTTTGTAAAGGGGTAACAGCAACCGGCTCTGCTAGACTCATTTACCATGTCCCTAGTCTCTTATTATCTTGCCAGTTCTTATCAAAAATGTTTTCAGTTGACCCCTTTTATGTGGCCCTTGGACCCCAGCAATCTATAGTAGAAGTAGGAACATTCATTTGTGAAGGGACACTAGCAAGAAGCTTTGCTAGACTCATGTAACATGTCCCTAGTTTCTCATTGTCTTGCCAATTCATACAAATAATAATTTCACTAGATCCCTGGTTTCCAACCTGTGGCACTTTGGTTCTTCTTATGTGGCCCTTGGACCCAGCACTCTATAGTTGGTGTGAGCGCATTGGTTTGTAAAGGGGTAATAGCAATAAGCTTTGCTAGACTCATGTAACATGTTCCTAGTTTCTCATTGTCTTGCCAATTCTTACAATACATGTTTTCAGTAGACTGCTGGCTCCCAGCCTGTGGCCCTTTGTTTTTTCTTATGTGTCCCAAGGACCCCAACAATCTATAGTAGCAGTAGAAGCATTGATGTGTGAAGGGGTAATAGTAACAAGCTCTGCTAGACTCATATAACATGCCACTAGTCTCTCTTTGTCTTGCCAGTTCTTACAATAAATATTTTCAGTAGACCCCTGGTTCCCAAAGTTTGTCCCGTTGGTTCTTCTTATGTGGCCTTTGGACCACTGCAATCCAAAGGAGGAGTAGGTGCATTGATTTGTGAAAGGCTAATAGTAATGATCTCTGATAGACTCATGTAACATGTCCCTGGTCTCTCATTGTCTTACTAATTCTCACAATATAATTTTTCTGTAGACCCCTAGTGCCCAACCTGCAATGTGAGGAGCACATGTGGCCTTTTGATTATTCTTGTGTGGCCCTAGGATGCCACCAATCTAACGTGAGAGTGGGGGAATTGATTTGTAAATGTAATAGCAATGAGCTCCTTTAGACTCATGTAACAGGTCCCTGGACTCTGTCTAACTAATTCTTACAATATTTTTTTTTTTTCTGTAGACCTCTGATGGCCACATATGGCCCTTCAATACTTCTTATTAGGCCCTTGGACCACAGGAATCTATTGTAGAAGTAGAAGCATTGCTTTGTAAATGGGTAATATGAATGAGCTTTGCTAGACTCATGTGACATGTCCCTTGTCTCTCACTGTCTTGCTAACTCTTAATACATGTTTTCTGTAGACCTCTGGTGTCCTACCTGTGGCCAAGAGCCACATGGTGCCCTTTGCTTCTTTCTGGGCAGCCTTTAGACCTTGGCAATCTAAAATGGGAGTGGGAGCATCCATTTGAAAAGTGGTCATAGCAATGAGCTCTCCAAGACTAATATAACATGTCACCTACCATCCCCAGTATAAAGCACCCCAACCCCAGTATAAAGCACCCCAACCCCTAGTATAAAGCACCCTTGCACCCCAGCAATCCATGGTAGGAGTAGAAGCGTTGATTTGTGAAGAGGTAATAGCAACAAGCTCTACTAGACTTATGTAACATTTCCCCAGTCTCATTACCTTGCTAATTCTTACAATGAATACTTTCTGCAGACCCCTGGTGCCTAACCTGTGGCCCATAGGCCACATGTAGCCCTATGGTAGTTCTTGGCCAGCCCTTGGATCTCAGCAACCTATTGTGGGAGTGGGAGTGAGAGCATTGGTTTGTAAAGGGGTAACAGCAACAAGCTCTGCTGGACTTATATAACATGTCCATAGTCTCTTATTATCTTGCCAGTTCTTACCATAAATGTTTTCAATAGACCCCTTGTATGTGGCCCTTGGACCCCAGCAATCTATAGTAGAAGTAGTAGCATTGGTTTGTAAATAGGTAATAGCTACACACTCTGCTAGACTTATGTAACATGTCCACAGTCTCTTATTATCTTGTCTGTTCTTACAATAAATGTTTTCAATAGACCCCTCTTCTTATATGGCCCTTGAACCCCAGCAATCTATAGTAGGAGTGGGAGCATTGATTTGTGAAGGGGTAATTGCAACAAGCTCTACTAGACTCATGTAACATGTCCCCAGTTTCATTATCTTGCTAATTCTTACAATGAATGCTTTCTGCAGACCCCTGGTGCCCAACCTGTAGCCCAGAGGCCACATGCAGCCCTATGGTAATTCTTGGGCAACCCTTGGATCCCAGCAATCTATAGTGGGAGTGGGAGCATTGGTTTGTAAAGGGGTAACAGAAACGAGCCCTGCTACACTTATGTAACATGTCCATAGTCTCTTATTATCTTGCCAGTTCTTACCATACATGTTTTCAGTAGACTCCTTTTATGTGGCCCTTGGACACCAAGCAATGTATAGTGGGAGCACTGGTTTGTAAAGGGGTAACAGAAACAGGCTCTGCTAGACTCATTTACCATGCCCTTAGTCTCTTATTATTTTGCCAGTTCTTATCAAAAATGTTTTCAGTTGACCCCTTTTATGTGGCCCTTGGACCCCAGCAATCTATAGTAGAAGTAGGAACATTCATTTGTGAAGGGACACTAGCAAGAAGCTTTGCTAGACTCATGTAACATGTCCCTAGTTTCTCATTGTCTTGCCAATTCATACAATTAATAATTTCACTAGATCCCTGGTTTCCAACCTGTGGCACTTTGGTTCTTCTTATGTGGCCCTTGGACCCAGCACTCTATAGTTGGTGTGAGCGCATTGGTTTGTAAAGGGGTAATAGCAATAAGCTTTGCTAGACTCATGTAACATGTTCCTAGTTTCTCATTGTCTTGCCAATTCTTACAATACATGTTTTCAGTAGACTGCTGGCTCCCAGCCTGTGGCCCTTTGTTTTTTCTTATGTGTCCCAAGGACCCCAACAATCTATAGTAGCAGTAGAAGCATTGATGTGTGAAGGGGTAATAGTAACAAGCTCTGCTAGACTCATATAACATGCCACTAGTCTCTCTTTGTCTTGCCAGTTCTTACAATAAATATTTTCAGTAGACCCCTGGTTCCCAAAGTTTGTCCCGTTGGTTCTTCTTATGTGGCCTTTGGACCACTGCAATCCAAAGGAGGAGTAGGTGCATTGATTTGTGAAAGGCTAATAGTAATGATCTCTGATAGACTCATGTAACATGTCCCTGGTCTCTCATTGTCTTACTAATTCTCACAATATAATTTTTCTGTAGACCCCTAGTGCCCAACCTGCAATGTGAGGAGCACATGTGGCCTTTTGATTATTCTTGTGTGGCCCTAGGATGCCACCAATCTAACGTGAGAGTGGGGGAATTGATTTGTAAATGTAATAGCAATGAGCTCCTTTAGACTCATGTAACAGGTCCCTGGACTCTGTCTAACTAATTCTTACAATATTTTTTTTTTTCTGTAGGCCTCTGATGGCCACATATGGCCCTTCAATACTTCTTATTAGGCCCTTGGACCACAGGAATCTATTGTAGAAGTAGAAGCATTGCTTTGTAAATGGGTAATAGGAATGAGCTTTGCTAGACTCATGTGACATGTCCCTTGTCTCTCACTGTCTTGCTAACTCTTAATAAATGTTTTCTGTAGACCTCTGGTGTCCTACCTGTGGCCAAGAGCCACATGGTGCCCTTTGCTTCTTTCTGGGCAGCCTTTAGACCTTGGCAATCTAAAATGGGAGTGGGAGCATCCATTTGAAAAGTGGTCATAGCAATGAGCTCTCCAAGACTAATATAACATGTCCTCAGTCTCTCACTGTCTTCTGGGGAATGTCCTTAGTCTCCAATCAAACCTGTAGCATGTCTACAGTCTGTGGCCATCATGTCCTCCTATATGTCTACAGCCTGACAGTCCTCTCTATATTACCTATACATAAAATTTAGTGGACCTTTTGGCAATGTCAGGGGCTGCAGTTGAGGCCCCCCCATACCTCATTAGTTGACAACCATCAACTTAGATACCAACATCATTTTAGAAAGCAATGACGTGCCACCAAAAGGAGCGAATCATTAGCAAAGTTTGTAAGGGTACAATGTACTGGAACCCATAATATCAACTCTCCCTTTGTAAGTAAATAAAAGCAACAATCTGTTACATTTATTAAGATGTATTACAACAATGTAACAGTTTTTAAAGGCCAGTGTTTTTTAAAAAAAAAGAATACAACAGAAAACAATACCAAATAACACTAACATGGCATTTCTCTATCAAGACTAGTGTTCTTCAACATGCAAACCAAATGACTTATTAATGACTGGCCAAGAGAGAGTTTTCACTCATTATGCGAAGAATTAGATTGGTCGGCCAATGCGGCCCACTGGTGCCCCAGGAACTGGCTTTTGGCCAAATCAGGCCATGTGAAAAATGTCAATTCTGCCCCATAAATCTTACGCATTCTTTAAACCCAGGCAACGTTTATGTTAATGCATAGACATGACCCCCCCCCCCCCCCCCCCCCAGTGTTCTGTCAAGACAGATGCCACTGGTCACCGCAGTAATTACCCCATAAAGGCTTGCCCCTGAAATTACACATTCTACTACAACAATAATTCATTGGTGTGGACCAAATTGGACTAGCCTATCCAAGTTGGGTCTCCAACCCTGCAACCTCGCCTCGTCCTGCAACACAACAAATGAATTCAGTTCACACGCTGCTCCGAGAGGAAAGAGCAAAGGCAGGAGGGAGCTCCAGCACAAAGGCCAAATTAAAAGGGTCCTCTCAGGGGGGGTGCATGTCAACCTCAGGAATGCTGATCCCGAGTCGCAACAATGGAAATGGCAACAAAAAGGCTGCATTCCACCACCTATTAGGAAGCGGGCTCTTTCAGAAGGGGTGCCAGCTACAAATTCTTTAATCTCTTAGGATTTTCTGCATGGCACCGGGTCAATGGCTTCTTACAGTCAACAGCATGCAGCTAGGAAAAGCTGTACACCGTCCAGCTTACAAATGATGAATGACGTGAAAAATTCTGCCAGTTCTTTTTTTTTTTTGTTAAAGGCAATTTATTTCCAAGGCAATTAAATCCCTCAGCATCTATCTATCTATCTATCTATCTATCTATCTATCTATCTATCTATCTATCTATCTATCTATCTATCTAGCCATCCTTGTTCATGTAATGTGTTACTGAATGAAATGAGTATAAATACAATTAAAAGTGCAAAAGTACAAGCCATATGTTAATATAACATAAATAGGAAAGAGGGAGATACTACGTTACACTAGATACATAGAATACTACATGACACTAGACACTAGATACATAGAATGTATACAGTATATATATATATATAGAGAGAGAGAGAGGTAAAAAGAAAGAGAAAGATGAAAGGGAGAGTGAAAGCGAGAGATATATCCTACCTCACACCAGGTACACAGTATACTGTGTGTATATATATATATATATATATAGATAGATAGATAGATAGATAGATAGATATAGAGATATAGATATAGATATAGATTTATATATAGATACCTTTATTATTCATAAATAAATATATATATATATATATATATATATATATATATATATATATATATATATATATATATGAGATAGAGAGATTGATAGGTTTGTGTAAATATATATATATACACACATATACACAAACGCACCAATCCATTCAGTATTACTCAGGACATATTATCCTTTAGGTTACATCTTCCAAAATCCATAAAAAAACTGAACTGGCACCTTTTATAGTTCTATGCTCAACTACAACTGGGCACTGTTGCTGGCTATGGTAATTTCAGCCTTGCCATCCACTGCCCATCCTCCCTGGAAGACTGGCAGACAGAAAGGGGGGGGGGGGTGGGCACAGTTACAACTACCCCACTATTCTGAGCCTCTGTGCTAATGATCATCTGCAGTGTTCCTGCCATACATGTATTTCCAATGCAGTGCAGCCTACAGGTGTAGAGGAAGCAGCAAGAGTTAAAACCTTCAAAGGCTACAAATAAAATAGAAGCACGTTTATTGAATGTAAAGGCTGCAATAAATCAAGCACCCCTATTCTCAGTATGAAGAACCCTTAATCCCAGTATTAAGCACCTCATCTCTAAGCACCTTCATCTCCATTATGAAGTGCCCCTCTTCCCAGTATAATGCACCCCCATCCACAGTATAAAGCACTCCCAGCTCCTAAGCACCCCAACCCCAGTGTAAATCACTCCCAGATCCTAAGCACCCCCATCCCCAGTATAAAGAACCCCAACCCCTAGTATAAAGCACCTACCACCCCCAGAATAAAGCACCACCAGCCCCCAGTATAAAGCACCCCAACCCCCAGTATAAAGCACTCCCAGCTCCTAAGCACCCCATCTCCAGTATAAAGAGCCCCAACCCCTAGTATAAAGCACCTACCATCCCCAGTATAAAGCACCCCAACCCCAGTATAAAGCACCCCATCCCCTAGTATAAAGCACCCCCATTCCCAGCTTTAGCTCTACCATTCCCAGTTTAAAGCACTCCCAGTCCCTAATATAAAGCACCCCCATTCCCAGTAAAAAGCACCCCCAATCTCAGTATAAATCACTTCCAACCCTCAGTATAAAGCACCCCAACCCCTAGTATAATGCACCCCCATTCCCAGCTTTAGCTTTACCATTCCCAGTTTAAAGCACTCCCAGTCCCTAATATAATGCACCCCCATTCCCAGTAAAAAGCACCCCCATTCTCAGTATAAAGCACTTCCAACCCTCAGTATAAAGCACCCCAACCCCTAGTATAATGCACCCCCATTTCCAGCTTCAGCTCTCCCATTCCCAGTTTAAAGCACTCCCAGTCCCTAGTATAATGCACCCCCATTCCCAGTAAAATTCACCCCCAATCTCAGTATAAAGCACTTCCAACCCCCAGTATAAAGCACCCCCTTTTAAAAAAAATTAAAATAAAGAGAAGTACTCACTGTGTGAAAAAGAGGAGAAGCTCCTATAACAGAGACGATCAGAGTCGACAATTTGCAGATTGCACCCAAAGCCAGCATCCATGCCTTGCTCGGTATTATCCCAGACCGAAGTGTTCCTACCAAACTATGCCTGCAAAGTCAGGCTCATTTCACACTGAATTTGCACAGTGAAAAGAAGAAGTGTAGTTGGGTGTGGGGGGGAAGGGAGGGAGAGAGTGAAAGAGCTGGGACAAGCAACACCAGCGAGCTCTTCAAACTTTCCCTGGCCAAGGTGCTGAATCGCCTGTGATGGGCCAGCTCCCCACCTCCGCCCGGGCGCCCCTTGCAGCTGCCAAGCGACGCTGCCGACAATAAAATCCACCCTGGGTCCACAGTAAGCCAGCAGCCTTCATGGTCATCCCACAGGTTCCTTGTAAAGCATCAATCACACAGGCTTGCTTGTGTGTCCAACCCAAGTAGCAAAATTAAAAAAGAAACTTTCTCCCCAAAAAAAAAAAAAAAAAAAACTGATTAAATTTCCAATCACAGCCCAGTGCAGCTTGGCATTGGAGCTCACCCCCCTTTTTTTTTAATTGTCGGATCCAGGAATCCTGGTGCTCAAACTCCAGGCACAGCTCAGCAGCCTCCCCCAGCTCCACAGCCTCCTCTGCAATTGCATGATATCAGTCGGAGATGCTTGCCATAAATCCATCAAGCCTGGTATGGGACCACCTGGTGAATGGGTGCTCTGCTGGTCATCCCTTTTGATGAGTTTTGCACATAAAGAAAAAAAATAAAATTTAATCAAAAAAAAATAAAATCCTCAATGTAGGAGAGCAATGGCTATTTCCATTTTTTTTTTTCAGGGAGCTTGGTGACGATGAGTGAGGTGGTCACAGTGCCTCGGATCTTTGCTACAGCCCTCCATGGAGATGGTGAGAAGAAGAACACGTTTGGTGGAGATGCATTGAGTTGCCCATCACTTGGGTAGCACGATCCTGGAGGATGCTGCGCTGGTGGCTGCTGTGCTGGAAGATGCTGCTGCTCTCATTCCTCTTCTTGCAGGGGTCCTTGTGTTTCTCCTACCCCCATCATTATATACAAAACATAATAATAATACAGATCTTTAATTTGCAGCAGCAGCAGCACAACCTGCTTGTAGATCCAAGTCAAAAGCACATTGCTTGCAGTAGTGCCTCCTCAGTGTGTGTAGGTCCAGCAATAACTCTTTAATGCAATTTCCCATCCAAGGAGGGTTACCTCCTCACCCTCCCTCCTTCCTTCTCACTGAACCTTTTTTTTCCTCTGATTTTTCCCTTCTTCTATTTTTTTTTTCCTCTCTCTCTCTCTCTCTCTCTCTCCCTCTGCCACTTTTTTCTTCTTTTTTTTTTTTTTCCTCTGCTTGTGATGAATAAAATACAATTACCCAATTACCTCCCATCATCTTAGCACTGATTGGTCAATTGCATTAACACTTGATGTCTTTGAATAAAGGAAAGGCAGCCAACTGGTGTGCTAATGCTGCCACCTACCTGTCACCACGCGACAGTGAAAGTCTGCAACATTAAAGGAGATGGGGAAAGCCAAATCGCTAAAAAAAATCTCCTATAAGGGTTTTTTTTCTTTTTTTTTTTTTTTAACAGGTTGATGCCATTTGCAAAAAAAAGTCATTGGTATGTATTTCTTTGTTATAATACAGTTCTTGTTAAAAAAAATATCTGGTCATCCAGTTTATGAAGATCTTTGTTCAGGTTCTTCCTAAACTGCTAATGGAGATTGCAGGAGGAACTTCATTCTGCCTAGCTGCACTTTTCTAGGTGCTGATAACTGTCCCTGTGGGGTCGATTTACTAAAACTGGAGAGTGCTGAATCTGGTGCAGCTGTGCATGGGAGCCAATCAGCTTGTTCAGTTAACCACTTAAGGACCTGAAGGATTTGCCATCTTAAAGTGGTTGTAAACCCTTTACAACCACTTTTTTACTACAGGCAAGCCTATAATGACTACACTGGATATCTCCTAAAACTGCACAGTTTAGGAGATATCCCCGTATTTGCATGTGCCGATGTCATCGGCACATGCGCACTTAAGCAAACTGAAGAAACAGCACGTACGTGCCCTTGCTTCAGTTAGACTGTGCTGTTACAGGCGGCTCCTGAATGTAGGGCCCATATCCCAGAGTCTCTGCAGGGGTCCCCAAGCGGAGGGGAGGCTCTTTGGAGACCCTTATTTAAGGGGGAGGCTCTTTGGAGACCCTTATTTAAGGATGAGGCTCTCTGGAGACCCTGATTTAAGGGGGAGGCTCTCTGGGGACCCTGATTTAAGGGGGAGGCTCTCTGGGGACCCTGATTTAAGGGGGAGGCTCTCTGGAGACCCTGATTTAAGGGGGAAGGCTCTCTGGGGAACCCTGATTTAAGGGGGAGGCTCTCTGGAGACCCTAATTTAAGGGGGAGGCTCTCTGGAGACCACGATTTAAGGGGGAGGCTCTCTGGGGACCCTAATTTAAGGGGGAGGCTCTCTGGCGACCCTGATTTAAGGGGAGGCTCTCTGGGGACCCTGATTTAAGGGGGAGGCTCTCTGGGGACCCTGATTTAAGGCTCTCTGGGGACCCTGATTTAAGGGGGAGGCTCTCTGGAGACCC
The DNA here is from genome assembly GCA_028564925.1 of Lithobates sylvaticus. Classification (NCBI taxonomy): domain Eukaryota; kingdom Metazoa; phylum Chordata; class Amphibia; order Anura; family Ranidae; genus Lithobates; species Lithobates sylvaticus. The sequence goes on along the minus strand of CM053034.1, from coordinate 212,859,897 downwards.
TGATTTATGGGGGAGGCTCTCTGGAGACCCTGATTTAAGGGGGAGGCTCTCTGTGGACCCTGATTTATGGGGGAGGCTCTCTGGGGACCCTGATTTAAGGGGGAGGCTCTCTGGGGACCCTGATTTGAGGGGGAGGCTCTCTGGGGACCCGGATTTAAGGGGGAGGCTCTCTGGGGACCCTGATTTATGGGGGAGGCTCTCTGGGACCCTGATTTAAGGGGGAGGCTCTCTGTGGACTCTGGTTTATGGGGGAGGCTCTATGTGGACCCTGATTTAAGGGGGAGGCTCTCTGGGGACCCTGATTTAAGGGGGAGGCTCTCTGTGGACCCTGATTTAAGGGGGAGGCTCTCTGGGGACCCTGATTTATGGGGGAGGCTCTCTGGAGACCCTGATTTAAGGGGGAGGCTCTCTGTGGACCCTGGTTTAAGGGGAGGCTCTCTGTGGACCCTGATTTAAGGGGGGGCTCTCTGGGGACCCTGAAACCTTAAGGATTTAGAGAAGATCTGTAAAGTAGAGTGGACCAAAATCCCTCCTGAGATGTGTGCAAACCTGGTCACCAACTACAAGAAACGTCTGACCTCTGTGCTTGCCAACAAGGGTTTCTCCACCAAGTACTAAGTCATGTTTTGCTTTGGGATCAAATATTTATTTTACTCACTGAACTGCAACTTAATTTATAACATTTGTTTTACGTGTTTTTTTTTCCCTGGATTTATGGTTGATATTCTGTCTCTATCATTTAAAATACACCTATAATAAAAAAAAAAAAAAATGATAGACCCTTCATTTTATTTTGTATTATTTTTTTAACAATTAATTATTTTTTATTATTTGTTTTTTTTGTTTGTTTTAGTAGCCGCATTAGAAGGCTTTGGAGAAATATCCGTGGTCTTAACAGGGAGAATCTGTACCACACAGGGTGATGATTAGTGTGTGCCCAGACACACCTGGTACACCCCTATGGGTCTCCCACAGTACGCAGAAAATGGAAATGCAATTATTTTAGTAAATATGACCTGCTGAATACCTTTTCTCATCAGCAGTATATATAGCAGTCTTGCAACTTCTATCAGTGTCTGGTTAAAGCTTGTATGAGGAGTTTTCATTCTCCTCTGACTGTCCTATGTGGCTGCATGACCCCCGACCCTCTGTCTGAGACAGTGCTGATTGGCCCTGTGCTGATCACATGCACCCTTCCAAGGAAAAATAAAATAAAATGGGCTGAGCATGTGCAGAGTGACTCCTATGGCTCTATTCTATCAGCAGATGGATTGGGGACACTGGAAGAAGATCAGAGAAGACGGGATCAAACAGCCTTTTTACACAATGCAGGGGATTAACCCCTTAGGTTCCACAGTGAGTATAACAAGCATGCTTTACTGCATATACAGAGTGATTTTACTGTTGTGGGTTTAGTAACACTTTATGCTTTGGCAATAGCTGTGTACTAGCGATCCGATTATCGCTCGGTCAATTTGAAAGCAATATTTTTCGTACAATTTTCTGATCGTGTATACAAGGCTCTGTTCACGCTCGTGCGACTCCAAAGTTGCTTTTGTCTTTGCTGCTGGCATGGGCGTCCGCAGAACTTTTTTCAGGGGGGGGCATCATTTTAAGGTCACCCATGCTCTGACCATTTCAACAATGTCATTATCACATTATCACGGTCAGAGACTGCAGACGTAGTGCAGGTGATGGTCAGAGACTGCAGACATGGCACAAGAGACTGTCAGAGACTGCGGACATGGTCCAAGAGACTGTCAGAGACTGCGGACATGGTCCAAGAGACTGTGGACATTGCCCAAGAGACTGTCAGGGACTGCATACATGGCCCAAGAGACTGTAAGAGACTGTGGACATGGCACAAGAGATGACCAAAGACTGCATACATGGCCCAAGAGACTGTCAGAAACTGCATACATGGCTCAAGAGACTGCGGACATGGCACAAGAGACTGTCAGAAACTGCATACATGTGGTGGGTGACAGACAGAGACAGGGGGGTGACAGAAAGAGACAGAGGGGGTGACTGAGAGAAAGGGGGTGAGAGAGAGGGGGTGATAGAAAGAGACAGAAGGGGTGACAGAGAGAGAGGAGTGTGACAGAGACAGAGGGGGGTGAAAAAGAGAGGGGTGACAGAGAGAGTGATGGGGGTTATCACTCCTGATCCAATCCCTGATTTCAGGGGGGGGGGGGGGCACTTGCCCCCCCTTGCTCCTATCTGCGGACGCCCATGGCTGCTGGTCATTTGTTTGTTTTTTCCTTTATCCCTCTCATTGCAGGTTCTGCCTGTTTCTTAAAAGACAATAGGGGTTGATTTACTTAAACTGGTAAAAGGCAAAATCTGGTGAAGCTGTGCATGGTAGCCAATCAGCTTCTAACTCCAGCTTGTTCAATTAAGCTTTGACAATAAAACCTGAAAGCTAATTGGTTTCTATGCACAGCTGTACCAGATTTTGTACACCGATTTTAGTAAATTAACCCTATGTGTAATTAAAAAAAATAGTATTTCCTAGATATAGGACTTGCTCACATTGTTGCTGCCCCTCTCAAAAGTGATCCACAGTGGACAGTGATGGCGCTACCGCTTGGCGAACTAGGCAGCCACCTAGGGTGCACTGCTGCTTATGGCGCAGCCACAGCCCCTGGTTTCCCAGTTCTATAAATGTGAAGACAAAATGAGGGGAAAAAAGAAGCACCTCTAAGTGTAGACCATGGGTGGTCAACCTGTGGCCCTCCAGCTGTTGCGGAGCTACAAGTCCCACCATGCCTCTGCCTTTGGGAGTCATGCTTGTAACTGTACCTGCAATGCCTCATGGGACTTGTAGTTACTGAAGAGCTGGAAGGCCACAGGTTGAGCCCCCATGGTGTAGACTGTAATATTGTTTAATAAACTCATAACTGTTGCAACTCACATAATGTAAAACACAGGAAGGCTTAACATGGAATGGTCGCCACTGCACGGCAGGGACACTGGAAGAGTCCAGATGTACAGCACTGTCAGGGACGTACAGCCGGCTGAGACCGCCTGTCGTCAGGGTGGAATGCCCTGTGGACCACACTGTCACCATGGTGACATCACTGGGGAGGAGATGCAATGCGTTTCAGAGCATGCGCAACGCCTGGAATGTCAAAAACGCTCCTTTCTCAAGCTGGAGGGGACTATTGGAGCCTTATAAGTGGATCCTGGGGGTGGGCTCTGAATATTTTGGCACTACGGCGCCCAGCAGCGGCAGTTCACATACATTCAAAATGCATATATTTATAAAAGATGATTTAAAAATAAATATATAAAAATATAAATATATACATTTTGAATGTATTTAAACATGCTCAGAAATGTGTTGCATCTCTTCTCCAGTGACGTCACCGCGCTAAGGGTGCGGTCCACGAATCATTTCAACCCTCGATCCTGATGGCAGGCGGTCTTCACCGGCTCCATGTCCCTGACAGTGCTGTACATCCGGACTCCTCCAGCCTCCCCTGCTGTGTAGTGGCGACCATTCCATGGGGTTTTATCATTGATGAGCCTTCCTGTGTTTTACATTATGTTGCTACAATTATGAGCATAGTAAACTATAATATAGCCTACACTTAGATGCGCCTCTCTTTTTCCCCTTTTGTCTTCACATTTATAGAGTCAGCATCTGCTCTTGACTCAAAGTTTCAAATTTTGAAGTTTTATTTTTTTTTATTTATTCATTTTTGGGGAGGGGGTGCAAGAAGCACCGATAAACGCTGCCATACTGCAGAGCCGCTGATCAAATACATTTAACCCATAGGCATGCGAAAAAGTACCACCCTATGGAAGGCTATTCCCCCAAAATGCGTTGGCTCCACTTTTATACTTTTATCTTTAATAAACAACTATAAAAATCACCAAGTGAGATGTTTTTCTGGACACCGATGGCTCCCTTCCAAACACCCAAGTGTTCCCCACAGTAAAGGCCCCATCGTCATGACCACAAAGGTGAAAGCCTTACACCTTAACAGAGTCTATCGCCTACCACCTATAAATGGAATATAACCCATTGGAAACCATTCCCTCTATACCAGTGATGGCGAACCTTGGCACCCCAGATGTTTCAGATCTAAATTTCCCATGATGCTCAACTACACTGCATGAGCATCATGGGAAATGTAGTTCCAAAACATTTGGGGTGTCAAGGTTCGCCATCACTGCTCTCTACCCTACACATAGAAACTTGCTGCTAGGCAGCCTTCAGCAGCACCAGTCCAGCGCTGTCTTCCACCCAAATGTGAAACCCATTGTGCAGTAAAAGCATGCATTACACATGGATGCAGGGCAGGTCAGCGCAGCCTCATGCACTTCACTTTTAACAGCAGTAATGCCCTGCAAACACGGCCCATTTTTTTTAGCACAGCCGTGAAGCAAAGCATTTTGGCTGTGACATGTGTACAACCCTGAGCAACTGCATATCTGCATTAAGGTGGGTGGTCAGGGGGTGATAAAATCACAGCTCAACCACCTGCTTTTACTGCCCCCTGGCCACCCATGTGAAGAAGCCCTTTGTATCCCATGGAGTCCAGTGTTGTCTTCCTGGCAGCCAACATTCTCCCTCGGTGCTCTGCTCCCCTGCCACCATCTTGGAATGAGATCCAGGCTGGGACACCCCGTTTCTCCTCTGGACTACATAGCGACGTTTGTTCGGGTTATCCAGTGCTGGGGTCTTTGAACCCCCAGGCCTTCAAACCTGCTCCTGCTATCCAGCACTGAGGTCTCTGAACCCTCAGGCCTTCAAACCTGCTCCTGCTATCCAGAGCTGTGGTCTCTGAACCCTTGGGCCTTCAAACCTGCTCCTGCTATCCAGCGCTGAGGTCTCTGAACCCCCAGGCCTTCAAGCCTGCTCCTGCTATCCAGCGCTGAGGTCTCTGAACCCTCAGGCCTTCAAACCTGCTCTGCTATCCAGCGCTGAGGTCTCTGAGCCCTCAGGCCTTCAAACCTGCTACTGCTATCCAGCACTGAGGTCTCTGAACCCTCAGGCCTTCAAACCTGCTCCTGCTATCCAGCGCTGAGGTCTCTGAACCCTCAGGCCTTCAAACCTGCTCCTGCTATCCAGCGCTGAGTTCTCTGAACCCTCAGGCCTTTAAACCTGCTCCTGCTATCCAGCGCTGAGGTCTCTGAACCCTCAGGCCTTCAAACCTGCTCGGATTACTCCCCCCTCTGGTGTCACAATTGGCACCTTTCGGGGGGAGGGGGGACAGGATACGTCACCACGGGGCTCCCTCCTCCCTCAGCCGCCGGGCTAATAGGAGAGAGGAGTGGGGCCTCGCGCATACGCAGTAGGGTTCCCGGGGTGAAGCCGAAAGGCTACACTGCCGGGTTACCTTACCCGCAATGACGGCGGCAGCACTCCTGATATTGTGTGCTTTTGTACGAAAATTCATGTTATGATATTTTTTCCTGAAAATTTGCATTTAATAAACAGTTGCACAAATATCATGTGACGTAAAAATTTGCAACTATCACCTTTTTTTGATTCTACAGGGCCTTCAGAAATATATTTATGTTCTATGGGTTAAAGAAATTTTATTGCCAAAAATTAAGATTCTTGCATAAATGTGAAAAAAAAAATTGATCTGGAGCCGAATTGGTTAAAAGGAAAGGGAGACAGAGGGAGTACTTTACATGGGAGAAGGTCCACTTTGAGTAAGCACAGTCCACTGTCATCACCAATAGGAAGCCCGTCCTGAGAAATGTTATTGCTGGAGGGTATGTAGACATGAATGAGTATGTAGACGCGAAAAGGCTGCAGGAGATCATCAGGATGGAGATGCAACCAAGGCTAAGAATAAAAGGAAAAAAATAATGACCCTTTTTTATGATAGACAATGCTTAAACTAAACGCCATTCATGTCTTTGGAGTGTGGGAGGAAGCCCACATACAAACCCTATGCAGATAATATCTCTGCTGAGATTTGAACCAAGGACGCAAGGCATAAGTGCTAACCACTGTGCCGCCCTGTTCACCCAACTCTTTGTTCTTTTGTTACTCGTGTCCCCCCCAGGCTATGTGGTTGTTTTGCTGCAAACTCTGAGACTCCCATTTCATAAGGAATAATTTATTTATCAAGTGATTGTTCATTATACACTGAGTATAGAAAAGAATCCCCCCCCCCCCCTTTAAAATAATCACATGTTGTTGCCTGAAATACAACAGACAGTTTTTGATTTATCCAGCTGTGTTTACTAGTGTGACTTCTAACTGCCTAGTGAAAGATATAACAGATATGTCAGAAAAAAATAAAAAAGTCAAAAACAGAATCAGTGAGTTGGAAAAAGGATCACCCCCCTGTGTCAGTATTTTATTGGACCACCCTTTGCTTTAATCACAGCCTTTAGTGATTTGTCTCTACTAACTTTGCAGATCTAGACTTTGCAATATTTGCCCGCTCTTCTTTGCAGAACTGCTCAAGTTCAGTTACATTTGATGGTGACCGTTTGTGGACTGCAGTCGTCAAGTCATTCCACAGATTTTCAATGGGGTTTAAGTCTGGGCTCTGACTAGGCCATGCAAGGACATTTACCGCCTTCTCCTTCAACCACGGTGTGGTCATTGTTGCTGTGTGCTTTGGGTTATTGGGGTCAATTCACTAACATTTACCGCATGCAGTAAATTAAGTCCAATAAAACAAAAACCGCAAAAAAAATTAATTATCGTTAAAAAAAAACTCCTTAAAGTGGTTATAAAGCCAGAAGGTTATTTATCTTAAAGGTGTTTTTTCACCTTAATGCATTCTATGTATTAAGGTGAAAAAACTTCTGACAGTGACCGGCGCGGTGAAGGAGCAGTGGGACAGCGCGGAAATACCGCCAGCAAAGCGCTGCTGCATCGGCGCTTTGCGGGTGGTTTTACCCCTTTTTTGGCCGTTAGCGGGGGTTAAAACTGCACTGCTAGCGACCTGAAAACCGCCGCTAAAACAACAGTAAAGCAGCACTAAATAAAGTGCTGCTTTACCGCCGACGCGGCTCCCGCCCCAGTGTGACAGGGGCCTTATACAGGGGTTTATCAATTATGAAATATATTTTATTTTAATTTATTAATAACTATTTATACTATGTATACTTTATTAAAATTATTTTTTAATGATTATAAATGTATTTTACATTATATGAATGGTGTATAGCTGCATTACATATGTTGATTACATTAATTTACTATTTACTATACACCATTCACATTTAAATAGGCACATGTATGATATTTAAATATTGATAAAAACAATGTTTTTTAATAATTAGGTTAATGTATATTGTGTAGGGGGAATAATGTGTGGTGATTAGTGTTCAACTTTTGTATTTTACATCTCCTCACACTGTAATCGCTACATCTCGCGAGATTACAGTGTGAGGAGAAGTTCTGAAGAGTTCCCGGCGTTTGTAGATCGCTTCTCAACTCAGCATGAGAAGCGATCTACAGACCATCATAAATAGGCACTCAGAGGAGAGCGATCTCCTCCGAGAACGCCTGAGAACTGAATAGCAGTATTTTACCGCACTTTCATAAAAGGACACCTCTGTGTCTATAGACTCAGAAGCACGCTCTCAAGGTATCCCCATCGGTAAAGCGCTCCTTCTAGGGGGTGTACCGATGTGAGGAGGAGCCGCGAGAGCCGTCGGGGGACCCCAGAAGACGAGGTTCGGGGCCACTCTGTGTAAAACGAACTGCACAGTGGAGGTAAGTTTGACATGTTTGTTGTTTTGTTTTTTTTAAAACGAGGGTTTACAAACCCTTTAATACATTCTATGCATTAAGATAAAAAAAAAACCTTCTGTGTGCAGCAGCCCCCCTCAAACCCCCTAATACTTAGCTGAGCCCCCTCTCAATCCAGTGATGTTGCACGAGAGTCTTGGTTGCCCGGGACTCTCCCTCCTGATTGGCTGAGACAGCAGCAAAGGGTTCCCGCTGACAGCTGAATGTAAAAAAAAAATGCTGAATTAAAATTGATGAAAAAAAAAACAGCGTGCCCCCTCATGCATATAAAACAAATGGCTTGGGGTCCCCCTCAAAATCCATACCAGACCCTTATCCGAGCATGCAGTCTGCCCCCTGAACCATACCAGGCCACATGCCCTCAACATGGGCAGGTGGGTACTTTGGGGCCGGGGGGCTCTGTTGAAGTTCATGGGGAAAAGGGCCTCATCCCCACAACCCTGGCCGATAGTTGTGGGGGTCTGCGGGTGGCGGGCTTATTGAAATCTGGAAGCCCCCTTTAACAAGAGGTGCTTTGGGGCAGGGGGCAGAGCACATGTTGAGTACATGCGGCCTGGTATAGTTCACAACAATGCATTTTTGTGCCTCTGTGTTTTTGGAAAGCTCGCAGACTTTTTTTTCCCCGCAAAATGCAGCGTTTCGGATATAATAGACTTCAATTGCGTTTTTACCGCAATTTTGATACGTTTTGTGATTTAAGGTGTTTTTTTTACATTTACTGTATATAGCTGGTTGCTAAGTAATGGGCTGGGAGGCGGCCACCTCGTCCTTAACAACCGATGAGTCTTCAGCCGTCAGCTAGCTTTCACCGCTGACAGCTGAATGTAAAGAAAAAATTGCTGTCTAAAAAAAATTCATGAAAAAAAACACTGTGGGGTCACCCCCCAAAAAAAAAAAAAACATAGCAGACCCTTTGGTCTGGTATGGATTAGGAGGGGACACCGCCACACCAAAGTTAAAAAAAATGACGAGGGGTCCCCCCCAAAATCCATACCAGGGACTTATCCGAGCATGCAGCCCGGTAGGTCAGGAAAGGGAGGGGGTGAGCGAGCGCCCCCCCTCCCCTTCATGAACAATACCAGGCCAACATGGGGGGGGGGGTGGGTGCTTTGAACTGAACTCAGTAATTTGGAGAGGTGGGCTTTTGCCCATATAGTGTGGGTATGTTGGTCAGTTGTTTACAAATGTATGGTTATATAGTTTATCTTTAACCCCGTGTGAGTTCCAGGTCAATATGGTGAAAGCTTACATGGGGCTAAGGACCGTAACCCACATGATATAGGTTGGACCTGCCATTGTGAACTTAGGCACCCAACACTGCATCATAGGAGAGAGAAATGAGAGTTGCATGCTCCACCATACCCAAAAATACTGGGGATTTTACTTTGTAGCAGCATGCAAACAATACTGTTAGAAAGAAAGGAGAGTGACAATAAGCAAGAAGCTATAATTACATAGTAGGTGAGGTTGAAAAAAGACACAAGTCCATCAATTCCAACCTATGTGTGTGATTATATGTCAGTATTACATTGTATATCCCTGTATGTTGCGGTCATTCAGGTGCTTATCTAATAGTTTCTTGAAACTATCAATGCCCCCTGCTGAGACCACCGCCTGTGGAAGGGAATTCCACATCCTTGCCACTCTTACAGTAAATAACCCTCTACGTAGTTTAAGGTTAAACCTCTTTTCTTAAAATTTTAATGAGTGTCAACCTATTACTAGACATGTGCACAATAGAAAAATTTGTTTAGTTTCGTTTCGTTTCTGTTCGTTTCCGTTGATTCGTAACGATTCGTAATTTCGTAAGTCGTCGGTGTTCGTATTCGTAACGATTCGTATTTTCGTAAGATTTATTTTTTCATTGATTAGTTTTTCCGTTTTTCCGTTAGTTTTATTCGAAATTCGGGCGCATTCGTATTTTCGTAGATTTAGTTACATTCGTACTTTCGTAAGATTGATTTATTCGTACTTTCGTAACATTGTTTTCGTAGATTCGTAATCGGAGCATAATTCATAATTTTATGTAATGTGTATGCTATTATTACATTGTAAGAGACACGAAAAATTACGAATCGAAAAAAAAAGTTACGAATGTACGAATTTTTTCGTTCAATCCATTCGAAGCACGTTAACTAGTGCCATTGTAAGAGACACGGAAAATTACGAATCGAAAAAAAAAAAAAAGTTACGAATGTACAAATTTTTTCGTTCAATCCATTCGAAGCACGTTAAGCAGCGCCATTGTAAGAGACACGGAAAATTACGAATCGCAAAAAAATAAAAAAAGTTATGAATGTACGAATTTTTTCGTTCAATCCATTCGAAGCACGTTAAGCAGCGCCATTGTAAGGGACACGGAAAATTACCAATTCAACAAAAAAAGTTACGAATGTACGAATTTTTTCGTTCAATCCATTCGAAGCATGTTAACTAGTGCCATTGTAAGAGACACGGAAAATTACGAATCGAAAAAAAAAAAAGTTACGAATGTACAAATTTTTTCGTTCAATCCATTCGAAGCACGTTAAGCAGCGCCATTGTAAGAGACACGGAAAATTACGAATCGGAAAAAAAAAAAAGTTACAAATTTTTTTCGTTCAATCCATTCGAAGCACGTTAAGCAGCGCCATTGTAAGGGACACGGAAAATTACCAATTCAACAAAAAAAAAAAAAGTTACGAATGTACAAATTTTTTCGTTCATTATGATTTTCGTTGTTCCTGTTTTCGTTTTTTTCGGATTTTCTTCTTTCGTAGTTTCGTTGTTTCTAATTTGGTTATTTCGGATTTTCGTTGTTTTTCATATTCGTTCAATTCCATAATTCGTTATTCGTTAAAATTTTTAGCGAATCATTCGTTCATTCGTACGATAACGAATGAACGAATATAACGACTTTTAACGGAAAACGAATAAAAACTAAACAAATTGCACATGTCTACCTATTACTATAATGTCAACCTGTTATCTCAAAGGGCCAAGTACATGGTCACTTTAAGCATTTGGGGAGTCCTTGCGCTCTAAAAGTAGCTTGAGCTGGGAAGACTGGGTCCTCTACAAACATTTCAAGGCTTCATTTTAAAATTCGGAGTATACCTTTAACTTTGACTTTTCCTAAGTGTGAAGTTTGCACTTGTTTCAAAAGTTAACTTTTTTTAAAATATCTTATCTGGCATTATATCAGCATCTGGTGCACTCAATCTGTTCCTCCTGAAATGCTGGTTGCGAAAATACATTTTTGGATGATTTTGCATGATAAATGTGCGTTTTATGGAGCTCAGATAATATAGCCTTACTTAACAAGTTATTCATTAAATTATATCAGTGCTGGAATGACACGTTTTTATTTTTTTCGATGGCCAATCTGAAAGTCAGGTCTTTACAATTGGGACTTTATCCAAAAGAAAAAATTTCACACTGGCCACACTGTCATCCGTAAACTCATAGAAATGGTAATTGCTTTAGTTTCATGGAGCCGTCTATAATGTTTTCAACTCTGATTTCAATAACCTTAGTCTAATGCCCCGTACACACGGTCGGAATTTCCGACGGAAAATGTCCGACCGGACCATGTTGTCGGAAAATCCGACCGTGTGTGGGCTCCATCGGACTTTTTCCATCGGAATTTCCGACGGAAAATGTCCGACCGGACCATGTTGTCGGAAAATCCGACCGTGTGTGGGCTCCATCGGACTTTTTCCATCGGAATTTCCGACGGAAAAAATATGAGATCCTGCTCTCAAATTTTCAGACAACAAAGTCCGATCTGACTTTTTCTGATCGTGTGTAGCGATTTCCGACGGACAAAGTGCCACGCATAAATCTTTTTGGTGAATGGGTAATACTCATTTATATAGGGGGCCAGGGATCTGGGGGCCCCTTGTTAAAGGGGGGTTCCAGATTCTGATAGGCCCCCTGCCCACAGACCCCCGCGACCACCAGCCACGGTTGTGGGGATGAAAACCTTGTCACCATCAACTTGTGGGCAGCACAGCGGTGTAGTGGTTAGCACTTTCACCTAGCAGCGATAGGGTCACTGATTCAAATCCTGACCACGACACCATCTGTCTGGAGTTTGCATGATCTCCCTGTGCCTGCGTGGGTTTCCTCTAAGTACTCCAGTTTGAGTTTCCTCCCACACTCCAAAGACATGCTGGTAGGTTAATTAGATCCTGTTGGAAAAATTGGCCAGTATGTGTTTGTAAGCGCGTCAGGACCCTGCGGGGCAAAGGACCGCGTTATACCACAGATGGAAACCATTGGCAAAAAGCACCCTGAGGCGATTCAGTTCACATAGGTAGCGCTATACAAGTCATTCATTCAAGGTGCTTTGGGGCGGGGGGGGCTGAGTACATGTGGCCTGGTATAGTTCACATCAATGCATTTTTGTGCCTCTGTGTTTTTGGAAAGCTTGCTGACTTTTTTTTCCCCCGCAAAATGTAGCGTTTTGCATATAATAGACCTCAATTGCGTTTTTACCGCAATTTTGACGCGTTTTGTGATTTAAGGTGTTTTTTTTACATTTACTGTATATAGCTGGTTGCTAAGGAGCGGGCTGGGAGGGCGGCCACCTCGTCCTTAACAACCGATGAGTCATCAGCCGTCAGCTGGCTTTCACCGCTGACAGCTGAATGTAAAGATAAAATTGCTGTCTAAAAAACAATTCATGAAAAAAACATCGTGGGGTCCCCCCCCCCCCAAAAAAAAACATACCAGACCCTTTGGTCTGGTATGGATTAGGACACCGCCACACCAAAGTTAAAAAAAAATGACGAGGGGTCCCCCCCAAAATCCATACCAGGGACTTATCCGAGCATGCAGCCTGGTAGGTCAGGAAAGGGAGGGGGTGAGCGAGCGCCCCCCCCCCTCCCCTTCATGAACAATACCAGGCCAACATGGGGGGGGGGTGGGTGCTTTGAACTGAACTCAGTAATTTGGAGAGGTGGGCTTTTGCCCATATAGTGTGGGTATGTTGGTCAGTTGTTTACAAATGTATGGTTATATAGTTTATCTTTAACCCCGTGTGAGTTCCAGGTCAATATGGTGAAAGCTTACATGGGGCTAAGGACCGTAACCCACATGATATAGGTTGGACCTGCCATTGTGAACTTAGGCACCCAACACTGCATCATAGGAGAGAGAAATGAGAGTTGCATGCTCCACCATACCCAAAAATACTGGGGATTTTACTTTCTAGCAGCATGCAAACAATACTGTGTTATAAAGAAAGGAGAGTGACAAGAAGCAAGAAGCTATAATTACATAGTAGGTGAGGTTGAAAAAAGTCCATCAAGTCCAACCTATGTGTGTGATTTTTATGTCAGTATTACATTGTATATCCCTGTATGTTGCGGTCATTCAGGTGCTTATCTAATAGTTTCTTGAAACTATCAATGCCCCCTGCTGAGACCACCGCCTGTTGGAAGGGAATTCCACATCCTTGCCACTCTTAAAGTAAATAACCCTCTACGTAGTTTTAAGGTTAAACCTCTTTTCTTAAAATTTTAATGAGTGTCAACCTATTACTAGACATGTGCACAATAGAAAAATTTGTTTAGTTTCGTTTCGTTTCTGTTAGTTTCCGTTGATTCGTAATTTCGTAAGTCGTCGGTGTTCGTATTCGTAACGATTCGTATTTTCGTAAGATTTATTTTTTCATTGATTAGTTTTTCCGTTTTTCCGTTAGTTTTATTCGAAATTCGGACGCATTCGTATTTTTCGTAGATTTAGTTACATTCGTACTTTCGTAAGATTGATTTATTCGTACTTTCGTAACATTGTTTTCGTAGATTCGTAATCGGAGCATAATTCATAATTTTATGTAATGTGTATGCTATTATTACATTGTAAGAGACACGGAAAATTACAAATCGAAAAAAAAAGTTACGAATGTACGAATTTTTTTCGTTCAATCCATTCGAAAGCACGTTAAGCAGCGCCATTGTAAGAGACACACGAAAAATTACGAATCGAAAAAAAAAAAAAGTTACGAATGTACGAATTTTTTTCGTTCAATCCATTCGAAGCACGTTAAGCAGCGCCATTGTAAGAGACACGGAAAATTACGAATTCAAAAAAAAAAAAAGTTACGAATGTACAAATTTTTTCGTTCAATCCATTCGAAGCACGTTAAGCAGCGCCATTGTAAGGACACGGAAAATTACCAATTCAACAAAAAAAAAAAGTTACGAATGTACGAATTTTTTCGTTCAAATCCATTCGAAGCACGTTAACAAGTGCCATTGTAAGAGACACGGAAAATTACGAATCGAAAAAAAAAAAAGTTACGAATGTACGAATTTTTTTGTTCAATGCATTTGAAGCACGTTAAGCAACGCCATTGTAAGGGACACGGAAAATTACCAATTCAACAAAAAAAAATAAAGTTACGAATGTACAACATTTTTTCGTTCATTTTGATTTTCGTTGTTCCTGTTTTCGTTTTTTCGGATTTTCTTCTTTCGTAGTTTCGTTGTTTCTAATTTGGTTATTTCGGATTTTCGTTGTTTTTCATATTCGTTCGATTCCATAATTCGTTATTCGTTAAAATTTTTTAGCGAATCATTCGTTCATTCGTACGATAACGAATGAACGAATATAACGAATTTAAACGGAAAACGAATAAAAACGAAACGAATTGCACATGTCTACCTATTACTATAATGTCAACCTGTTATCTCAAAGGGCCAAGTACATGGTCACTTTAAGCATTTGGGGAGTCCTTGCGCTCTAAAAGTAGCTTGAGCTGGGAAGACTGGGTCCTCTACATTCCTTTCAAAGCTTCATTTTAAAATTCGGAGTATACCTTTAACTTTGACTTTTCCTAAGTGTGAAGTCTGCACTTGTTTCAAAAGTTAACTTTTTTTTAAATATCTTATCTGGCATTATATCAGCATCTGGTGCACTCAATCTGTTCCTCCTGAAATGCTGGTTGCGAAAATACATTTTTGGATGATTTTGCATGATAAATGTGCGTTTTATGGAGCTCAGATAATACAGCCTTACTTAACAAGTTATTCATTAAATTATATCAGTGCTGGAATGACACGTTTTTTTTTTGTATTTTTCGATGGCCAATCTGAAAGTCAGGTCTTTACAATTGGGACGTTATCTAAAAGTTAAAATTTCACACTGGCCACAGGTGGCTAAATATGAATTTGTGTATAAATTTACTGTCATCCGTAACTCATAGAAATGGTAATTTCTTTAGGCCCCTTTCACACTGGGGCGGGAGCCGCAGTGACGGTAAAGCAGCGCTATATTTAGCGCTGCTTTACCAACATTTTGCCCGCGGGTTTCGGCCACTCGCGGTGCGGTTTTACCCCCGCGAGCGGCCGGAAAAAGGGTTAATACCCCCCGCAGAGCGCCGCCGCAGCGGCACTTTGCGGCGGTATTGCCGCGGTTTTACCGCAGTGTTTCATTCAAATCAATGGGAAGGAGCTGTATAGGAGCGGTGAATACACGGCTCCTATACCGCTTCAAAGATGCTGCTAGCAGGACTTTTTTTGCCGTCCTGCTAGCGCACCGCTCCAGTGTGAAAGCCCGCCGGCTTTCACACTGGAGTGAATGGGGCCGGTTTTTTCAGGCGCTATTTTTAGCGCTGTACCGCCTTGAAAACCGCCCCAGTGTGAAAGGGGCCTTAGTTTCATGGAGCCGTCTATATTGTTTTCAACTCTGATTTCAATAACCTTAGTCTAATTACGGTCGTAATTTCCGACGGAAAATGTCCGATCGGACCATGTTGTCGGAAAATCCGACCGTGTGGGCTCCATCGGACTTTTTCCATCGGGAAATTTCCGACAGAAAAAATATGAGATCCTGCTCTCAAATTTTTCAGACAACAAAGTCCGATCAGACTTTTTCCGATCGTGTGTAGCGATTTCCGATGGACAAAGTGCCACGCATGCTCAGATCACATTACAAGACCAAAGCTATTGGCTGCTAGCCTCTACGTAGTTCCGTCATACGCAACGAACGTCACCACGTTCAGAATGATCGGATTTTCCGACAACTTTGTCCGACCGTGTGTATGCAACACCAGTGTCGGACAAAATCCATCTGAAAAAATCAGAACGATTTTGTGGTCATAATTTCTGACCGTGTGTACGGGGCATAAGTCAGGGGTGTCCAAACTTTTTTCAAAGAGGGCCAGATTTGATGATGTGAACATGCGTGAGGGCCGACCATTTTGCCTGTCATTCTTTAAACCATTAAAATTCGGTGTAAAGCCTCGTACACGCGATCTGATTTTCCGACAGGAAATGTGTGATGACAGACTCTTGGAGGACCGTGTGTACGCTCCATCGGACAATTGTCGGATTTTCTGCGGACAAATGTTGGATGGCAGGCTTTAAAATTTTCTACGGACAAATGTCTGTTGTTGGATTTTCCGAGCGTGTGTACACAAGTCCGTCGGACAAAAGTCCAAAGTACAAACACGCATGCTCGGAAGCAAGGACGAGCCGGAAGCGGTCGGTCATGTAAACTAGCGTTCGTAATGGAGAATTAACATTCTTGACGCAGCAAATTATGAAATCTCCAAATGCAGCGCACAATTCTCTTCTTCTTTAATGGGATAATAATGAAGCTGCTTGCTGGTGATACTGATGGAGTTATTGCAAACTAATTTTTAAAGGCTTTTTTTCTAGTGATATCAAGAATAATATTATTATGCTTTTTTTTTTTTTCTTTTATTTGGGCAAGTTACCACAACACCATTATCCTGTAGTTTTTAGGATCTACAGTGGTGTGAAAAAGTGTTTGCCCCCTTCCTCATTTCCTGTTCCTTTGCATGTTTGTCACACTTAAGTGTTTCGGAACATCAAACCAATTTAAACAATAGTCAAGGACAACACAAGTAAACACAAAATGCAATTTGTAAATGAAGGTGTTATTATTAAAGGTGAAAAAAAATCCAAACCATCATGGCCCTGTGTGAAAAAGTGATTGCCCCCTAAACCTAATAACTGGTTGGGCCACCCTTAGCAGCAACAACTGCAACCAAGCGTTTGCGATAACGTGCAATGAGGCTTTTACAGCGTCCTGGAGGAATTTTGGCCCACTCATCTTTGCAGAATTGTCCTAATTCAGTTACATTAGAGGGTTTTCGAGCATGAACGGCCTTTTTAAGGTCATACCACAACATCTCAATAGGATTCAGGTCAGGACTTTGGCTAGGCCACTCCAAAGTCTTCATTTTGTTTTTCTTCAGCCATTCGGTGGTGGACTTGCTGGTGTGTTTAGGATCATTGTCCTGCTGCAGAACCCAAGTTCGTTTCAGCTTGAGTACACGAACAGATGGTCGGACATTCTCCTTCAGGATCTCTTGGTAGACAGCAGAATTCATAGTTCCTTTTATCACGGCAAGTCTTCCAGGTCCTGAAGCAAAACAGCCCCAGACCATCACACTACCACCACCATATTTTACTGTTGGTATAATGTTCTTTTTCTGAAATGCAGTGTTCCTTCTACGCCAGATATACTTGGACACACACCTTCCAAAGAGTTCCACTTTTGTCTCATCGGTCCACAGAATGTTGTCCCAAAAGTCTTGGGGATCATCAAGATGTGTTGTGGAGAAATTGAGACGAGCTTTGATGTTCTTTTTGCTCAGCAGTGGTTTTCTCCTTGGAACTCTGCCATGCAGGCCATTTTTGCCCAGTCTTTTCCTGATGGTGGAGGCATGAACGCTGACCTTAACTGAGGCAAGTGAGGCCCGCAGTTCCTTGGACGTTGTTGTGGGGTCTTTTGTGACCTCTTGGATGAGTCGTCGCTGCGCTCTTGGGGTAATTTTGGGCGGCCGGCCACTCCTGGGAAGGTTCACCACTGTTCCATGTCTTCGCCATTTGTGGATAATGGCTCTCACTGTGGTTCGCTGGATTCCCAAGCTTTGGAAATGGCTTTATAACCCTTTCCAGACTGATAGATCTCAATTACTTTCTTTCTCAATTGTTCCTGAATTTCTTTGGGTCTCGGCATGATGTGTATCTTTTAAGGATCTTCTGGTGGACCTTACTGTGTCAAGCAGCTCCTATTTAAGTGATGCCTTGATTGTGAACAGGTGTGGCAATAATCAGGCCTGGGTGTGGCTAGAGAAATTGAACTCAGGTGTGGACAACCACAGTTATAGTATGTTTTAACAAGGGGGGCAATCACTTTTTCACACAGGGCCATGATGGTTTGGATTTTTTTTCACCTTTAATAATAAACACCTTCATTTACAAATTGCATTTTGTGTTTACTTGTGTTGTCCTTGACTATTGTTTAAATTGGTTTGATGTTCCGAAACACTTAAGTGTGACAAACATGCAAAGGAACAGGAAATGAGGAAGGGGGCAAACACTTTTTCACACCACTGTATGTTGGTGTCCCTAATTTTACATTGTCATTTTAAAATGTAACTGCCGACTCCCAAACTGTCGTTTGAAGTAAAACACATGGCCAAGTATTATTCTACACAATTTTTTTTATTGTGCATTAAAAAAGGAAAACAAATAAAATTAGACATGCTGTCTGCAATTAGAACGTAACCAAAAAGTGCGTTCTATGCATCCAAAACTATAGAAAATATAACAAATCAAATTATTATTTAACCAAAAAATAAAATAAAAAGCCTCATGCATGTGTCCTGCTTCTTAATATAGGGGGTCAACAATGCCAAGAGTTGGTGAAAGCAGGGGTCCGTCATCCGGAGATAATTCCGAAAATGATCTGGATTATTCTCCTGGAGCTCCCGCAGCAAAGGCATATGACATAATGGGTCACGATTAATAAAAGCAAACAATTTTTGGTCCAAGAAATCCTCCTCCTCCTGTTCCTGGACTGGACTTGGGTCAAAGCAATAACTCCAAGGCCAATAATAAATAACATGTTATCTCCTCTGATTCCGCAATATGGCTGGTTGACGAACGGCCATTCAGAAACAAACTGAAAAGTGCGAAATGAAAATCGCGAATCAACACTCACCAAACTTCTACTAACACAAAATTAGCAGAAGGAGCCCAAAGGGTGGCACTAAAGACCTGAAAAAACACGTAGTATGTCACTACGTTCGTGTTTGTTGGCCGACATTTCCTTGCCGTTTGTATGCCAGACAAGTTCCTGGCCAACGCCCTTTGGACAAAAGTCTGAGTTTTTTTCTGCGGAAAATCCAATCGTGTGTATGAGGCTTAAGTGTTTTTGTTCGAGCACTAAGACGATGCCCAACAAGAATTCTCTTGCCTTTGTGGCTGTGTGTGAGTAAAGAGATGAGCTTGGGCGTGTTATTTGTGTGTATATATATATATATATAATATATATATATATATATATATATATATATATATCTTTTGTGGCCCCAACGAATCCCAGAGCGGGGATTGCTTAATGCATTCTATGCATTAAGATAAAAAGCCTTCTGTGTTCAGCAGCCCCCCTAATACTTACCTGAGGTCCATCTCTGTCCAGCGATGTCCACGTGAATCTCAGCCATCCGAGATTCTCATTCCTGATTGGCTGAGACACAGCAGCAGGTGAACTAGGGGGCAGGGGCCGGGGAGGGACTCCGTGTCTGAATGGTGTTTGCCCCCACAGCTGCTTGCTGTGGGGGCACTCAACAGGAGGGAGGGGCCAGTAGCACAGAACAGGGACCTGAGAAGAGGAGGATCAGGGCTGCTCTGTGCAAATCCACTGCAACAGAAGTGGTAAGTATAACATGTTTGTTATTTTTATAGTAAAAAAAAAAACAAGACTTTACAATCACTTTAAAAACAACATTTTAAAACAAAAGCAGTAATAATAATAATAATATTAATAATAAAATATAAATAATAATAAGAGTGATGACAAAAAAAAGACCAAGTAGTCCGCCCCCTTTTTTTATTTATTTATATATGGTTTTTTTTTGTTTTGTTTTTTTACTTTTTTTGAGTATAGATCTGTGATTTCCCCAAGCATATTTGAATTCAATTACTGTTGACTGACTCACTAACTTTGATGGAAGTCTATTCTAAGCATCAACTTCTCTTTCGGTGAAATAATACTTTCCAAGTATCAGTTTTAAATTTTCGTCCTGGAAATATTCAAAACTAATAAGAATAATACAAATAAATAAATGATAAATATAAAATAATAAATAATAATACTATAATGTAATATAATAAAAATAATAACAACAACAACAATATGCACTAATAATAATAACAAAAATAACAATACAGTGGAACCTCGGATTTCGAGTAACGCGGTTTACGAGCATTGCGCAATACGAGCTGTTTAAAAAATAAATAAAATCCTGACTCGGTTTGCGAGCGTTGTCTCGCAAGACGAGCAGGATTCAAGCCTCTGGGGTGTGCAATACCAGGTGTGGGGGCGCCAGTGACGCTTAGGCCGCGTACACACGAAGGGACAATCCCGCGGGATTATCCTCTGGACTGAAGTCCAGCGGATAATCCCCTCGTGTGTGGGCGCCGGCGGACTTTTTGGCGCCAAAGTACGGCGGACTAAAGTTTCAGGTTTTGTTTTCAAATTATCCGCTGGACTTGGAAGTCCAGCGGACAATCCCGCCGTTAGTGGGCAAGTCCGCGGGACTTTTGAAATGAAGGGACTTGCCGCTCATCGGCAAGTCCGTTCATTTAGCACGTGACTTCAGGTTACGTAGCTAGCGTAGGCAGTAAATGCCGCCGCGCTAGCTCCGCAAGCTGGCATGGATTTAAAGGGAATCCCCACGCCGAAAAAAAACGGCGTGGGGGTTCCCCCCAAATCCATGTCAGACCCTCATCCGAGCACGCAGCCTGGCAGGCCAGGAAAGGGGTGGGGACGAACGAGCGCCCCCCCCCCTCCTGAGCCGTACCAGGCCGCGTGCCCTCAACATGGGGGGTGCCCTGGGGAAAGGGGGGCCGTGCGGCCCCCCCACCCCAAAGCACCTTGTCCCCATGTTGATGAGGACCAGGGCCTCTTCCCGACAACCCTGGCCGTTGGTTGTCGGGGTCTGCGGGCGGGGGCTTATCGGAATCTGGGAGCCCCCTTTAATAAGGGGCCCCCAGATACCGGCCCCCCACCCTATGTGAATGAGTATGGGGTACGATGTACCCCTACCCATTCACCTAAGGTGTAAAATGTAAGGTAAAAAAAAACACCCACACTTTTGAAAAAAAAAATAGTTTATTGCACTGCTCCGGGGGTCTTCTTCCGTCTTGGGGGTCTTCTCGCCGGACTCCCCCGCCATTTACCAAGCTCTTTTACCGAGCGAGGGGAGTCCGGCTACCTTCTTCGTCGTCGCCGCCGTCTGGGGGTCTCGATCCGCCTTCGGGGGGTCTTCTTCCGTCTTGGGGGTCTTCTCGCCGGACTCCTCCCCTCTCTTCTGCTCTTTTACCTAGCTCTTTCACGAGGGGAGGAGTCCGGCTACCTTCTTCGTCGTCGCCGCCGTCGTCTGGGGGTCTCGATCCGCCTTCGGGGGTCTTCCGGGGGTCTCTTCTGTTCTTGCGGCGGTCGTCGTCTTCCGCGCCGCCGGCGCCTTGTCCTTCTTCTTGTCCTTCTTGTTCTTCTTCTTCTTCCGATGTTGACCCGTCGCTGTCTCTGCCCGGAATGCCTGTGCCGATCTGCGCTCGGACTTATATAGGGACATGGGGGACAGGGTCACATGCACATGTCACATGGTGACCCCGCCCCCTTGTGTTGTCACAGTCCCGGAGGATGCTGGGACTGTGACATCGGCCAGGGTTGTCGGGAAGAGGCCCTTGTCCTCATCAACATGGGGACAAGGTGCTTTGGGGTGGGGGGGCCGCACGGCCCCCCTTTCCCCAGGGCACCCCCCATGTTGAGGGCACGCGGCCTGGTACGGCTCAGGAGGGGGGGGGGCGCTCGTTCGTCCCCACCCCTTTCCTGGCCTGCCAGGCTGCGTGCTCGGATGAGGGTCTGACATGGATTTGGGGGTAACCCCCACGCCGTTTTTTCGGCGTGGGGATTCCCTTTAAATCCATGCCAGCTTGCGGAGCTAGCGCGGCGGCATTTACTGCCTACGCTAGCTACGTAACCTGAAGTTACGTTCGAAATGAACGGACTGCTCCGTGTGTGGGCAAGTCCGTTCATTTTCAAAAGTCCCGCGGACTTTTGGCCGGCGGATTATCCGCTGGAGAAGTCCGTGCGTGTGTGGGCAAGTCCACACCCTCGGAAAGTCCAGCGGACCTAGCCGGAAAGTCCAGCGGATTGTCCGCTGGACTTAGGTCCGCCGGGAAAAGTCCGTACGTGTGTACGAGGCATTAGAGACACTCGGAGCCACTAGGAGACACTGGAAGCAGCCCCGAAACACTCGGAAACACTCCATTCCTGAGTGTCTCTGAGCGCCTCCGAGCGGTCTCCAAGTGTTTCCGAGTGTGTCTCCGGCGCCCCCACTCGGCCACATTCAGTACTGCATACACTAGTAGTGACACTGGAACAAATTATTACGGGGAAACTCGCTTTGATATACTAGTGCTTTATATTACAAGCATTCTTCTAGAACGGGTTATGCTCATAATCCAAGGTGCTACTGTAATACAATGTACTAAAAATAATAATAAATAAAATATTTATTATTATTAACTACTTCCCGACTGCCTCACGCAGATATACTGCGGCAGAAGGGCACGTACAGGCAGAATAACGTACCTGTACGTTGCCCTTTAAGAGGAGGCTTGCGGGCAAGCGCACCAGCTAATGTAAACAAGCATTTCCTCGTTCTGCCTAATGACACTGTCACTGATCACAACTCCCTGTGATCAGGAGCGGTGATCAGTGATGTGTCACACGTAGCCCCCCTCCCCCCACAGTTAGAATCACTCCCTAGGACACACTTAACCCTACAGCGCCACCTAGTGGTTAACCCTTCACTGCCAGTCACATTTACACAGTAATCAATGCATTTTTAATTGCACTGATCGCTGTATAAATGTGAATGGTCCCAAAAGCACACCAAAATTGTCCGATGTGTCCGCCATAATGTCGCAGTCCCGATAAAAATTGCTGATCGCCGCCATTACTAGTAAAGAAAAAATTATCAATAAAAATGCCATAAAACTATCCCCTATTTTATAGACGCTATAACTTTTGTGCAAACCAATCAATAAACGCTTATTGCGATTTTTTATTACCAAAAATATGTAGAATACGTATTGGCCTAAACTGAGAAAAAAAAATTATTTTTTATATATATTTTTTTGGGGGATATTTATTATAGCAAAAAGTAAAAAATATTGTGTTTTTTTTCAAAATTTACGCAATTTTTTTGTTTATAGCGCAAAAAATAAAAACCGCAGAGGTGATCAAATACCACCAAAAGAAAGCTCTATTTGTGTGAAAAAAAGAACGTCAATTTTGTTTGGGAGCCACGTCGCACGACTGTGCAATTGTCAGTTAAAGCGACGCAGTGCCGAATCGCAAAAAGTGCTCTGGTCAGGAAGGGGGTAAAATCCTTCGGGGCTGAAGTGGTTAATTTGTTGCGTTCCATTCATTTAGATGTGACCTTCCTTATTTCGGATAATTCGTAACTTCAGAATAATTTGCATTCGTTACGTTCACTAACAGCCAAATTTGGAATCAAATTCCAATACCTATAATTAGATCGTTAGTAATAGTTAAGTTATTATTATTTAGTTATTTTTTCAGATTTTTGAATTTTCGGATTTTCAAATTTCAAATTTGCGAATTTGTGAATATTCTAATTTACGAATATTCGGAAAAATTTGTTAAGAAAATTATTATTAATATTATTTTTATTATTATTATTATTATTATTAATTGTATTCATATCCATAATATTATTGTTAATAATTTTATGAATATTAATAGTAGTAGTAATAATAATAATAATAATAATAATAATATACTAGTAATAATAATAATAATAATAATAATAATATACTACCACTATTATTATTATTCATTCAATTATTAACAATAATATTATGGATAAAATTATTATTAATAATAATAATGTTGTTGTTATTATTTGGATTTCGTTTTAACATTTGCTTTTCAAATTATTTATTTGTTCATTAAGCATAAAATAATAACAATAATAATAATAATAATTGTATTCATATCCATAATATTATTGTTAATTTAATGAATAATAATAATAATAATGATGTTAATTTTAACATTTTCTTTTCAAATCATTTAATTGTTCAATCTGTATTTTAAATAATAAATTAACCAATAAAGTGCAGCAAGCTAATTTCTTGCCAATAAAGTTGTGTTTGTACACTGCAATTATATGAGTTTTTATGGTATGTTTCTTGTTTAAGGGGGGGGGGGGGTCAATTCTATGTATGTATAAAACCCATTTTTAGCATTTTCAGAAGAAGGCCAGTAATCCATTCCCAGCCTATATACTTCCACCTCTAAATAAAGGTCTGAGCTCAGTAGATCATTGCAGCTTATCTCAGTATTCGGTATCCTAGGACCAGACTTTTAATTTACAGTTTGCATCAAATAAACCTTTTCTCCCCTTTGTTCTGGGGAGCAAGGGGTTCACCTCCATCATCTTCTTAGGCGGTATTCTGTCACTGCTCTCCGTTAGCTACACTGCAGCTTGTCCTCCTGTAAATCAGACGGATCACACGACCTTCTCTCCCTTGCAGTATATGTGATTGACATAAAGTATCTAATTTCCTCTTCTTATTATCTGATGGATCTTCCTTCTCTTCCACCCCTGACTCACCCCTAAGCCCTTCCGTGCCATGGCAATGAGAAGATTATTGTCTCCTGGGAACTTGGTGTGCGGTAATATAAAGCAGATTTGGGCAACCTACAATCCCCAGCTGTGGAGGAACTTCAGATCCCAGCGGGGATGTTCTTGCTTTGCTGGTTTCATTAAAGGGCTTCTGAGCTCATATTTTTTCAAGCCAATAAATATTTAAAAAAATATATATATAAATATTTTTGGTTAGTCAGAAAGTGAAAGAACCTCTGGCAGATCATTATTCAGGTAGCTTTTCCCTCATTTCTCTCAGTGGCGGCCCATCCATAAGGGGCGCACGGGTGCCGCCGCCCCCCTATCCATGCGCTCCTAATTTAACATGCAGGGCGCCGGACGCATGGATACCAATGGGGGGGGGGTTTAGCCGGTTCCCGACCGGCGCACGACGATGTACGTCGGCAGAATGGCACAGACAGGCATAAGGGCATACAGGTTTGTCCCTTTAAGAATGCAGCCGTGGCAGCGAGCGTACCGGTCGGCACCGGTCTGAAAGTGGTTAAGCATGTGATTAGTGCCATAGGCGCTAATAGTCTTCCAAATAGGGTGGGTTCGGGGCACAGAGCACTTTGCTCGGAAACCCACCCAGTTGTGTGAGCTAATGAATATTGTCCGGGAGGAGAATTAGTGTGACATGAGCAATGAATATTCACTCGTGTCACACTAATTCTCCTACCGGCCAATCAGTAAGCGGGTCTGAGAACCGTTTCCCGATTGGCGGAAAGGAGACTCTACTAGACATGTGTACTGCCAAAAAGTTTGTTTGTTTTCGTTTCATTCACTTTTTTTTTTCGGGTCATTCGTTATGATCGCAATTTGTAAATTTGAAAATTCGTAAATTCGAAAATTTTTACATTTTAAAATCTGAAAAAATACAAAAAAAAAGAAAGATATTGCGAAAATTTTAAAATACGAAAATAAGAAAGAAAATCCAAAAAAATCCAAAATTCTAAATAATAACTAACTAATAATAACTAACTATTAAATTATTGATATTGGAATTTCCTTTCAAATGTGGCTGTTAGTGAACGTAACAAATACAAATTTATCCGAAGTTACGAATTATCAGAAATAACGAATGCCGCATCTAAACAAATGGAACGGATTGATTTAATAATAAATCATAATTAAAAGTTGTTATTATTATTATTATTATTGTTGTTGTCTATTAATAATTTGTTACGTTCCATTCGTTTAGATGTGGCATTCGATATTTCGGATAATTCATAACTTCAGATAAATTCGTATTTGTTACGTTCGCTAACAGCCAAATTTGAAAGGAAATTCCAAGACCTATAATTTAATAGTTATTTCAGATTTTCTAATTTTGGGGTTTTTGGATTTTCGAATTTATGAATTTTCGAATTTATGAATTTTCGAATTTATGAATTTTCGAATTTATGAATTTTCGAATTTATGAATTTACGAGGTTACGAATGATCGAATTTATGAATTTATGAATTTTCGAATTTATGAATTTTCAAATTTACGAATTTTCAAATATTCAAATTTATGAATGTACGAATTTTTTCGTTCAATCCATTCAAGGCGCGTTAAGCAGCGCCATTGTAAGGGACACAGAAAATTACCAATTCAACAAAAAAATAAAAAGTTACGAATGTACGAATTTTTTCATTCATTTTGATTTTCGTTGTTCCTGTTTTTGTTTTTCGAATTTTCTTCTTTCGTAGTTTCGTTGTTTCTAAATTTGGTTATTTCAGATTTTCGTTGTTTTTCATATTCGTTCGATTCGATAATTCGTTATTCGTTAAAATTCGTTCATTCCTACGATAACGAATGAACGAATATAACAAATTTGAACGGAAAACGAATTAAAACCAAACGAATTGCACATGTCTAATGATAGCTCCTCCCCCGTACGCACGTTATATCTAAACTGGAGTTCGTCAGCGGGGGGTGGAGCTATCTCGTCACCTCGCATGGTAAATATAGCAGCCTGGTGTTTTACTAGCAGCGTGATAGGTGCGTGAGATGCCGTTGCCGGAAATCCGAGCAGCGGACATTCTCTAGTGACACATGACCACGGCATTGCTTATGGGGACTGAAAATGTATAAAGTGCGGCGCTCTAGAATGTTTAATAGTGAATACCAAACATGTAGTGTAAATGATATATATTACTAAAAAATATATAACACAATTAAAAAATGTACATATAAATAATTAATAATAAGAGTGTAAACTCTATATATGATAACTTATAAAATAACAGTGATGAATCTTATAAGTGAAAATGGTGAAGACCAATTTGGTGAAATCAACCGTGATCTAATAAAGGTATCACAAATAAATCAGTGAAAAATCACAAAGTCACAAACAATATTTGTAAAGAAAATCAGCAATAATACACCATATTCGTGACATAAGTGAATATTATATAGGCATAAAGTGACATGTGCGGCTTGTCTGATGTGCTCCGTCACCAACTGGAAGAAGGCTTACCGACTCAGGACTCAGATAGGCTTACGCCGTATGAGTCAAAAGCGCTGAATGGTGTTTAGATTTGGATTACACCTGATGTAAGCAGCTACTCCCGATTGCGATGTATGGTGGCCACGGACAAGGCTATGCACTGAATGGTCAGTTGGAGCTCGAGGTGAAGGTAGTAGGCAGGTATATCATATGGTATATCCCCAGTGGTGTTACCGACAATGAAAGAATGAAACCATATAGCGTAATACCGTCAGGCAATTAAAAATTTATTAAAATTGAATAAGTGGGTACTCACATTTACAAAGAAAGGTTTAGGCATGTATAGGATATTGACAGCAGTGGCATCAGCAAATCATCACCCGACGCGTTTCGCCTCAGTAAGGCATCATCTGGGGGTGTTTATGGGGACACCAATGGGCAGAAAATAAAAGCAGATATACTGGATCAAATTAATCACATAATAAATTGTAGATTTATATTATATGCACAAAACATACATGTTAATATGTAGCTACCATATAGAGGACAACATAACAATAGTTATAAACCTTTACATGTGAAAATCATTTTTTTATATTGAACCAATTTAGTATAATAAATGAGCCATTATACACCCATTAATATAATGGATAATACACCCACGACCATCTTAAAAAAATATGTTTATATAAGAAACTTAATAAATGCATAAAAATATATATATAAAGCCAAAAAAATCACTGGTTTATTTATCTGAAATAAGGCAGTTAAGGTCAAAGTCGACGTTCATCCCTCCTGGGACTAGTACCCACATCTCATGAATCCAGAAGGATTTGCGCCAACATAACTGCCGTATATAGTTCCCCCCTCTCCAGTGTTGAGTAACCCTTTCAAGCCCCCAAAATTTGAGGCATTTAGAGTCTCTGTTGTGAGAAAGTCTTCTTGGCGAAACATGTTGAGCAGAATTTGCTGTACTGTACACCTGGATTACATGTGATCTATATTCAAACCTTTTTATGATAAAACATTTATTTTTTATGTACTTAATAAAATATAATATGGATTTTAAAATATCATGTAGTTTACTTTATTTGTCTGGCACCTTAAAAATCCCTTTGCTTTGTTTCACGTGGATTTTTGTACACAAAAAGTGCCAGACAAAAGCCTGGTCGGCAAGTGGTTAAGTTGGTGACAAAGTATCCTTAAAACACCGGTATATGTGTATTCTGTTGTATTTGTTTTCATTTTAAATGTAAAGCCAACGCAGATACGCAATAACAAAAAATGCACCTCTGCTATAGTCCATTGATGTGAGTATCCTGTGCATTGTAGAGTGTATGTTGCCAAAAATGTATATTTTTTTTTTGTATGCTGTGAGCCCACATGAAGATGTGAATGTTCCCCTATGTATACAGTGTATCAAGAAAGAATACTAAGTGCCTGTCCAAAAAAAGAAAAGAAAAAAAAAAGAATGTAAAGAGATTCATAATACAGAAAAGATACAAGATCAGAAAGACTCAGAAAAAAAAAGAAGATGAAAAAGTAATAATAATGACATTTGCTGCATGCAGCAGTCTTCCCCCCAATCAGAGTCAGCCTCAGAATATCTCTAAAAACCTCCAGAAATCATTCTGTCCTTACAGAGCTGAAGAAAATTAACCCCTTCCTTTTGTATCCTGTTACAGTGTTAGTATTGGTGAAAATGGTTGTGGTGAAGGACCAAGCTCGGGTTATTTCTTAACTCTAGAAAGCGCTTCAAAATATATTAATGCCATAAAATGAAACAAAAATATAACTACAGTATAATCTCTACCAACTACAAAATCTTGAGGACTAAATCCTACTATTGACATTTTTGAAGCTGAACTCTCGTCTTTTGGTCTCTTGGATCTGTTTATTATAAGACTCTAACAAGCTTGTTAAGTCTAGTGGACTACAATGAGTAACAGGGCTTTTTTTAAGTGACATGCCAGCTTAATGGACTTCTTGGGGACTCAACTGGTTTGATGTTCTTGCAACAGTTTCTGATCCTTTTCCTGCCAACTCTAGGAATATTTCTCCCCGTCCTTGGATGACCCCATTCTTCTTGTTCTCCATTACAAAAATCTAAGATTTAGCTAGAAAGCACCAAACCTGTTTTTCTACTTACTGGTTACTTAGTAGTAGCACAATCATAACCCAATATATAAGAGAATGACTGCAGTGCTTCACTGAAAGATGAGTAAGGGATTTTGGAAAGCAAATGGACCTTCTAAAAACATTGAATTTGAATAATACTGTTGAATTGAAATCCTTCAACACCATATCTTGTCATGTTTTATCACGCTCTTAAAAAATGTTCCTTACCTAGTGGGATCGGTTGGAGTCGCCTGTATCTGGTAATGTTTCATACAATTTATGGATCAGCTCCTGAAAACAGACAAAATAAGAATTTACAGTTTCTGCACTCAATAAATTACTAACTAAGCATAAACTTGGCTAATTTATGGACACTAATGTACAAGAAAAGTGAAAGTGTTACATTCCAGCCCATACAATTCCAGTATTAAACTCATGAGTTCATAGTACCGCTCTCAGGTCCTATGCCGTATCCACTCCAGGATACCTTGAAGATCCATTACTTGACAGATGTAAAGCTTCATGATGCTAAGCCATATATCCTAAAATGTTCTATTTAATCCAGCAGGGATGTTCCACCCAAGACGTATGTTTTACCCCCAAGTACAGAGCACTACCCCAAATCATCATTCAGCACTAAAATACCCCCCCCCCAATCCCCTCATTCCCACAATACAGCATTATCTGGAAATGACTCCTCCTCGGTAGAGACCTCTCCCCAAATCCCCTTTCGGTACAGAGCACCCCCCCCCCCCAAATTCCCTCACCGCAGTAGAAAGCTCCCCCCCCCCCCCCAAGTAGAGACCTTTACCCCCAAAGCATCCCCAAGCACAGAGATTTACCCCCAAATCATTCCCAAGTACAGAGCTTTACCCCCAAAGCATCCACAAGCACAGAGCTCTACCCCCAAATCATCCACAAGTACAGAGCTCTACCCCCAAATCATCTACAAGTACAGAGCTCTACCCCCAAATCATCCACAAGTACAGAGCTCTACCCCAAATCATCCACAAGTACAGAGCTTTACCCATAAATCATCCACAAGTACAGAGCTCTACCCCCAAATCATCCACAAGTACAGAGCTCTACCCCCAAATCATCTACAAGTACAGAACTCTACCCCCAAATCATCCACATGTACAGAGCTCTACCCCCAAATCATCCACAAGTACAGAGCTCTACCCCCAAATCATCCACAAGTACAGAGCTCTACCCCCAAATCATCTACAAGTACAGAGCTCTACCCCCAAATCATCTACAAGTACAGAGCTCTACCCCAAATCATCCACAAGTACAGAGCTCTACCCCCAAATCATCTACAAGTACAGAGATCTACCCCCAAATCATTCCCAAGTACAGAGCTCTACCCCCAAATCATCTACAAGTACAGAGCTCTACCACTAAATCATCCACAAGTACAGAGCTCTACCCCCAAATCATCCACAAGTACAGAGCTCTACCCCCAAATCATCTACAAGTACAGAGCTCTACCCCCAAATCATCCACAAGTACAGAGCCCCCCCTCCGCCCAACCGTGCAGAGTTCTCTCTCCCATTTAGCACCCCCCCCACACGCACACACACACAAACACACACCAGTACAGAAGGAAGCCCACTGAGCAGAGGCAGAAACTGTACCAGTATGGGCATGGTCAGGATCAGCATGGAGAGGGCGAATGACTGAGGAAGAGGAGGGAACACTCATGGGCTGCCCGGTCCCATCAGGTGGAGCAATTATCTCCTATCCTCACTAGAGTTGCTAACTTATCAGTAGGATGCTTAGTAGCTCCAGATAAGGGATCAGTGCCGGAGGCACCGATACTAAGTACTTTCGCGTTCCTGCTGAAAAAAAAAAAGCCCTGTTACACATTGTAGTCCATTAGACTTAACAAGCTTGTTAGAGTCTTATAATAAACAGATCCAAGAGACCAAAAGACGAGAGTTCAGCTTCAAAAATGTCAATAGTAGGATTTAGTCCTCAAGATTTTGTAGTTGGTAGAGATTATACTGTAGTTATATTTTTGTTTCATTTTATGGCATTAATATATTTTGAAGCGCTTTCTAGAGTTAAGAAATAACCCGAGCTTGGTCCTTCACCACAACCATTTTCACCAATACTAACACTGTAACAGGATACAAAAGGAAGGGGTTAATTTTCTTCAGCTCTGTAAGGACAGAATGATTTCTGGAGGTTTTTAGAGATATTCTGAGGCTGACTCTGATTGGGGGGAAGACTACTGCATGCAGCAAATGTCATTATTATTACTTTTTCATCTTCTTTTTTTTTCTGAGTCTTTCTGATCTTGTATCTTTTCTGTATTATGAATCTCTTTACATTCTTTTTTTTTTTTTCTTTTCTTTTTTTGGACAGGCACTTAGTATTCTTTCTTGATACACTGTATACATAGGGGAACATTCACATCTTCATGTGGGCTCACAGCATACAAAAAAAAAATATTCATTTTTGGCAACATACACTCTACAACGCGCAGGACACTCACATCTATGGACTATAGCAGAGGTTCATTTTTTGTTATTGCGTATCTGCGTTGGCTTTACATTTAAAATGAAAACGAATACAACAGAATACACATATACCGGTGTTTTAAGGATACTTTGTCATCAACTTAACCACTTGCCGACCAGGCTGTTGTCTGGCACTTTTTGTGTACAAAAATCCACGTGAAACAAAGCAAAGGGATTTTTAAGGTGCCAGACAAATATATTAAAATATTTTAAAATCCATATTAAAATCCATATTATATTTTATTAAGTACATAAAAAATAAATGTTTTATCATAAAAAGGTTTGAATATAGATCACATGTAATCCAGGTGTACAGTACAGC
Source organism: Lithobates sylvaticus (assembly GCA_028564925.1). Taxonomy (NCBI): domain Eukaryota; kingdom Metazoa; phylum Chordata; class Amphibia; order Anura; family Ranidae; genus Lithobates; species Lithobates sylvaticus. The sequence goes on along the minus strand of CM053034.1, from coordinate 212,828,052 downwards.
AAATTCTGCTCAACATGTTTCGCCAAGAAGACTTTCTCACAACAGAGACTCTAAATGCCTCAAATTTTGGGGGCTTGAAAGGGTTACTCAACACTGGAGAGGGGGGGGGGGGGGGGGGAACTATATACGGCAGTTATGTTGGCGCGAATCCTTCTGGATTCATGAGATGTGGGTACTAGTCCCAGGAGGGATGAACGTCGACTTTGACCTTAACTGCCTTATTTCAGATAAATAAACCAGTGATTTTTTTGCCTTTTTATATATATTTTTATGCATTTATTAAGTTTCTTATATAAACATATTTTTTTAATATTTTCACATGTAAAGGTTTATAACTATTGTTATGTTGTCCTCTATATGGTAGCTACATATTAACATGTATGTTTTGTGCATATAATATAAATCTACAATTTATTATGTGATTAATTTGATCCAGTATATCTGCTTTTTTTTTCTGCCCATTGGTGTCCCCATAAACACCCCCAGATGATGCCTTACTGAGGCGAAACGCGTCGGGTGATGATTTGCTGATGCCACTGCTGTCAATATCCTATACATGCCTAAACCTTTCTTTGTAAATGTGAGTACCCACTTATTCGATTTTAATAAATTTTTAATTGCCTGACGGTATTACGCTATATGGTTTCTTTCTTTCATTGTCGGTAACACCACTGGGGATATACCATATGATATACCTGCCTACTACCTTCACCTCGAGCTCCAACTGACCATTCAGTGCATAGCCTTGTCCGTGGCCACCATACATCGCAATCGGGAGTAGCTGCTTACATCAGGTGTAATCCAAATCCAAACACCATTCATCGCTTTTGACTCATACGGCGTAAGCCTATCTGAGTCCTGAGTCGGTAAGCCTTCTTCCAGTTGGTGACGGAGCACATCAGACAAGCCGCACATGTCCCTTTATGCCTATATAATATTCACTTATGTCACGAATATGGTGTATTATTGCTGATTTTCTTTACAAATATTGTTTGTGACTTTGTGATTTTTCACTGATTTATTCGTGATACCTTTATTAGATCACGGTTGATTTCACCAAATTGGTCTTCACCATTTTCACTTATAAGATTCATCACTGTTATTTTATAAGTTATCATATATAGAGTTTACACTCTTATTATTAATTATTTATATGTACATTTTTTAATTGTGTTATATATTTTTTAGTAATATATATCATTTACACTACATGTTTGGTATTCACTATTAAACATTCTAGAGCGCCGCACTTTATACATTTTCAGTCCCCATAAGCAATGCAGTGGTTATGTTTTACTAGAGAATGTCCGCTGCTCGGATTTCCGGCAACGGCATCTCACGCACCTATCACGCTGCTAGTAAAACACCAGGCTGCTATATTTACCACGCGAGGTGACGAGATAGCTCCACCCACCGCTGACGAACTCCAGTTTGGATGTAACGTGCATACGGGGGAGGAGCTATCATTAGACATGTGCAATTCGTTTTGTTTTAATTCGTTTTCCGTTCAAATTCGTTATATTCGTTCATTCGTTATCGTACGAATGAACGAATTTTAACGAATAACGAATTATCGAATCGAACGAATATGAAAAACAGCGAAAATCTGAAATAACCAAATTTAGAAACAACGAAACTACGAAAGAAGAAAATTCGAAAAACAAAAACAGGAACAACGAAAATCAAAATGAACGAAAAAAATTTGTACATTCGTAACTTTTTATTTTTTTGTTGAATTGGTAATTATCTGTGTCCCTTACAATGGCGCTGCTTAACGCGCCTTGAATGGATTGAACGAAAAAATTCGTACATTCATAACTTTTTTTTTTTTTTTCGATTCGTAATTTTCTGTGTCTCTTACAATGGCGCTGCTTAAACGTGCTTCAAATGGATTGAACGAAAAAATTCGTACAGTCGTAACTTTTTTTTTCAATTCGTAATTTTCCGTGTCTCTTACAATGTAATAATAGCATACACAT